>WTXV02044432.1:31776-53769 GCA_009823435.2 Nymphicus hollandicus | reverse complement strand
CTAATGAATGTACAGCACTCACAGTTGTACAGAGCTCTGTATGTCCCAGGTCCTGTGCACACAGTAACTAATGAATGCACTTCATTATTTCCATGTTTATGTTCCCGGGCACTACAGCAGCCGCATGAGGAGAAGGCTTGAGCAGGGGCAGCCCTGAGTGGCTCTCCCATGCTCCCAACGCCTGCCACGTCCAGGGACACCTCCACAGGCACCAGGGGAGCGTCTGGGAGCAGGGGCAGAGCCTCCTCCAGTCACTTAGGACTGGCAGGGGTTCAGTGCACAGCAAGGGTGGTTTCCCATCTACAGACCTCCTGTGCAGCCAAAGACTGAGGTTACTCTGCAGATTCAGCACATCAAAGGCAAATTTATGAGGTGGCTCGATCACAGCCCATATTCAAATGATGTCTAATTAGATTTGACACGTGGAAGAGAAAGGCAGGAAACTGGAAACACTTTCCTAAAAGTGACTGTGAGCGATGCCCGGACAGCCCATGCTGAGGGCAGCTGGAATGAGATCTGGGAATCGTGACTCGGTGTCCTGCTCTCATGTCTTTGTGGGCTTTACTGATGCCTTAGGGCTGACCACTTACAGAATGCACACTGACCCAGGCCTAAGCACAGCCACACACTGGTATGAAGCATCAGTCCCCTAGGGAGGTGAGGCTGGTCCCCAGTCACTGCCTCCCCCTGCACTGATGGGGAGCTCATGGTCCTGCTGCCACCAGGTGCCCAGGATTTAGACAAGCCACCCCAACAGCCGAACTACAGAAATAGGGAGCATTTACCATAAGAAAGATCCTAAAGGAGCTAAGTCTGCCAATCAAACACTCTCTAAACAAGCATTAATGTACACCCACTCAGGCAGAGCTGCATCCCTCTGCTGCTTATTGCATTTTAACATTGTCAACAGAGCTTGCTGAAGCACTCGCAGTGCTCTGCTGACCTCCATTATTTATGATGGCATGTGAAATTGATTGTGGTTGAAAGATCCTTACTGGAATAAAATGAGCTTCTCAATTATTGCCGCACAAGTAAATCTGTTTTCCAGTGATCCCCCCTTGGGAGCACTTGCTGAACCCTGAGTTCATGACAACAGATATCTCCAGCTGGCAAAATACAGGTGACTGCATTGTAATCACTGTCGAGTTACAGGATGGCAGGGGTCAAACAATTCTTTGTATGACGACAGGGAGGGGGATTGTGGGGATGATGTGCACCACTTACCGGTGTTTCTAGGTGGATAAACGGTAAATTCCCCGGCAAAGCAAGTTGTGATCATTTTTGATACTTTCTGTCAGATGCAGTGCATGAAATATGCACTAAGTATTAATGGGATTACGAACAGATGAACAAGACGACCAAGCCTTGCAGAGACCCAACCCCCTCCTCATCTTTGCTCTCTCAGAAAATCCTCAGCTAGATGTAATCCAATAACAGAACTTAACCCATTAAGCCATCCAAAGAGACCTCTTACTGCTGGTTTCCTGTCTCTTCCAGGAAAGGCAGAGCTCCACAGGAGCAATGGAGCTGCATGGAGCATCCCTCCTCTGGCCTGCACCGGCACCACACACATCCTGCCCAGGAGCTCCTGCCCATCCTGCAGGCTCCTGGCTGCCAGCCCGGCACTCACAGCCTGCCAGTGGGATGCCAAAATGGGAAGAGGAAGGCAGGGACGAACCATCCCGTGTCAGGACCGTCAGCTGGGAGAGGGAGGCAAGCCCTGAGGAGGCACGGCCATGGGAACAGACATCCACTGGGAATGGGGCTTGAGCCTCCATTCCAACACTTCCAGCAGCCCCACAGTGAACCAAGGATCAACCCTACACCACTTAGCACTGTGTTTCTGTTCTTCCAGTTCTTTTACAATCCCTTGCTCCGAGCCTCCCCGGCAGGATTTGCTGCTCAGAGCATTCAGTTGTACTTTCTTGGTGACCTTTAATATCAAGGAACATTATTAATTCTTGATTTATCTAAAAGAGTCTATTTTGACAAGATTGCAGGGGAGGCACCTCTCTGTTGAAGGATTACAGACTTCATTAAATGCCAATGACCGAGCACTGGAAGCTTTCCAAACGTCCACAGAGGAATCTCTCTTCCCCGCTCCCTTCTCGCCCCTTCTTGTTAGAGACCATTACAGGAGGTCTGGAAACCTGCCACAGTCAAAGGACACAGGCGCTCCCTCCTCTTCGCTCCTGGTTAGCTGGGCACTGAGCAGCCTCACACTGCTCTCCTGCATCCATCTGTAAATGGACAAGGCCTGTCAGGCTCAGATCTCCCTTCACAAGGTTCAGCAGAGCAGAGCAGCCCAAATCCTGCCTCTGGACACCGGACACCGCAGGGTGCACACTCCTGGAAATTCATCCCTCCCGCTCAGTGCTCCTCCCCAGGTCGTGCAGGGCTAGTCCTTGGATGCAAGAGAACACAGAACCCCTGTTTAACCCTCCTTGTACTGACAGTGCCACTCTGCGGGCTGGGAGCAGACACGTTGCAGTAACCCCAGAACTAGTTGCTTCAAACTGCTTCTTTATGGCACTGGCACACAGGCACGTATTAAACAGTGTAACCTGGCCAGAAAAAAATCATTGTTTCTCTATAAAAAAGGGCACATGGTACAAATGAACTCCAAATCTTCTGCAGAGTTCTCCCCACCAGGCTCCACGTACACATTTGGTTTTGGTGAGACATATCTTGAGCTGCACTAGAGCCACCTTGAAGTCTTTCAGTAGCTGTGGAAAGCACACAGAGAGTCACTGAATATGCAAAAAAAATAGAGCTTTTCAGTGACAACATCAACTATCAAACTGCATCCTCAGATGGAAAGGAAAATAGTGAGGTTCCCCTATTCAATCAAGATGTGCTTGGTATACTCACTGGGGAGCAGACTGAGGTCAGGGCTCCATCAGCCCTCCTGAAAGGGATTTCTTGTGTTCATCATGCAAGGTGGTGAAAAATGAGTGCAATGTTTTGCTGGTAACATCATAAAAATGATTGATGTTACTGGAAATGAGGCATCTTGCTGTGACAAAGTAAATGGCAGCAGCTTTCTACATGTTTGGTCTTGAACAGAGTATTAAAATTTGCTCTGATTCTCTTGGAGGAACCATGGACTCCATGAAGAGAAGGTGCTGGTGCATCTTGCCTGGCTATGAGGAGTTTTCAGTTTGATAGCAGAGAAGAAGAATGAAGAGCATCAGCTAAACTGGCTACACGTCATGGTGAGACAATGTTTGGACAGCAGTTAGCAAAAGCTTTATGTTCCTACAGCAGATTTCACTGCTTAGAACTAACTCGTGCCTTTCAGAGGCCAATTTCTCTTTGGACAGTGTTCTAGGAAACACCTGCTAAATAGACCATCTGTATTGTGTGGTACTGTGCTGCTAGAACATCATATTCTCTGATCAGAGATGCTTGTTTCTTCTCTCATGTCCCCTTTCATACTTGTCCCTGCCCAAGTCAGCCAAAATGCATTTATCTTGCCCAGATTTGATGTGCAGCTCTCCCTCTTCACTCTACCTGCAGTGCCTTTTGGAGAGGGAAATGATCAAGGACCCAGTATGCAAAGCAAGAGTGGAGGAGCCAGCCATTTGCATGAAGATGTGATGCACCCAATATTGTTTCTTATCACATTTCCTGTGAACTCTCAGATACTGGTTTGTATTTTGACTCCTGGCACACACTGAATAGTTTCCTTGGCTCGCCTGCAACAATGCTGCACTTGATTCAGAACCTGCAACATACATGAATAATTCAGACTGCTCATTCCAGTGTGCCTTGCTCTACATTTGTCAGTGGTGGGTAACACTCCACTGCACGTTGCTCTCAGCTGCCACTGCTACAAGGAGAACATCATACAAACTCCTGCCTGAAGTCTCTGCTGCACATATTTACCCATTGCTGGATGCACTGGCTTTGTTGGGGTGATCCTCACCACGCACAGCCTCTGACTGACACTCCAGGAGATGGATATCCAGCCAGTGAAGCAGGGTACGTGTCTTGCAATTCAAATGATATCCCCACAGCAGGGAAAAGCACTCAGGACACAAGAGAAGTAAACAGGTTTTAGAAAAAGGTTTGTTCCTAGAGCAAGACCTAAGAGGTCAAGCCTGGTCTTCCCACCACCCTGCCCCACTTCACCCCAGACTCCGCTCATGCAGGATGAAGACGCTTTACAAGCCTGCAAGGAGTGGCAGTGCAAGAAGCAGGGTGGCTCCAAGCAGCAGCACTGCTCAGTCCCACTGTAAAATGCCAGCAGAGGGGAGAGCCGCATGTTTGCAGAAGGATGCACGTCTAGCAGAGGAGAGGAGCTGTGCTGGGGTGAGGGTCAATGTCTGAGGGAGGACAAGGCCAAAGGAGGAGAACAGGCACCCTGTGCTCTCTGTGTGTCAGACCAAATCAGACAGGGATGCAAGAGAGGGGCAGAGACATGCTGTTTCCAAAGGCCTCCTGAGCCTTCACCACAGCTGGATACAATCAGCATCAGATCTGAATGGATCCGATGCCCTGAACAGCACTACCATGAGCAGAAGCTGTGACATGCCACAGCACAAAACTCCTTCATGGTCCCAGGGACACAGGCAGGAGAGCTGGGCACAGCAGGGCCGCAGCTGCCACAGACCCCTGCTCACGGCAGCCCATGTTCAGCATCGCTGCTCCCCAGCCCGCCTGGACCAGCCTGTGGAGCTGTGTGGTCCTGCAGTGCCACCGCCTGCTCATGCAGCAAGCCCAGGGTTCAAGCCACGCTCAGCTCCTGCCCCCTGCCCTCTGCTCTTGGGGCTTCCCTTCTGCCCTGCCAGGAGGAAAGGGAAGCAAGTGAGTGCAGCTGGATGAGAGATAAGCCACCCATGGTGCTGTGACTGCTGCTCCTGGGGGAGTCAGGGGTGAATCATAACTTCATCAGCCTACAAGGAAAAGAACCAATTATCTGGCAATTGTATGCAGTTCATTTCAGTGGGAGGCTCATAACCTAACCAGCCCTTGTAGTCAAGAGGAATAAAATATATGCTGACATCAGTACACAGAGGTTCCCATTGGAAGCCACTTTCACTGCAGTGTCGTGAATCTTTTCAGAAACAGCTTGAGAAGATTCATTCTGTGTATCAATCTTCCTGGGCACCAGAGCTGACGATGGTCGTACATGATAATGCTGAAGTCAATTCACATGCACAGGCAGTGGCTGTCTACGCGTCTTGGCCCTAATCAGTACATTAAATAGAAACTTATGACTAATAACTCTGAAAGGGCCTCTCCAGGGGCAGTGAAATGCTCCACTTTGGCCACCGTCAGCTCCTCAGGCATGTGCTGTAGTGGCACACTCTCCCCTTGGCTCCAGGAAGGGAGAATGGAAAGTCGTAACTCTTCTTCTGTTTGTTTGGGTGACACATTTTTTATGAGCCAAACTCTTTACTTTAGGTTTTAACAGTGATTCTGTGACTTTATGTTTGTCCTGTAACCACAACACTGCTCTGGAGCAGGAACACAGCCCATAAAAGCTGCTGGCTCTGCCAGCTCCGCGCTGGAGGGGAAGCAGATGCCCTGTGCAGCCCCTCTGAAATGGCTCTGGCTGCCCCCTGCTCATGCTACACATGTGCATCAGGACGTGGGACATATCCATTCTCCCTGTTGACCCCTGGCCCATCTGGACGTGGGGAGGAAGCTCAGCACGGCCCCAGGCACCCGCCAAGGCAAAGCCAGAGGCACAAACATGGGAACACACATCACACACACAAGGAGAGACCGCATATCCGGCACCCGAGCCCAGCACCAGCAGGATCTGCTCCTCTGGTGATGTGTGCCCTGGGCACAACCTCCTGCATGGCCTCACCAAAGCACTGAGGAAGCACAGGCCAGGAAGACAAAGAAATTCAGTGAGAGTGGCAGGTCTTAAATAAACCCAAATAGCTCCTGCCGGCTTCCCCACAACGCGCCCTCCTGTCTAACACCTCAGTCCCCACCACATCTGTGACATCTCATCCCTTTCTCTCACATGGAGGTGCCCCAGGAATGGACTTGTAAAATGCATTTGTTCTTCCTTCGCCTGTCCTCCTCCACTGCTGTGTTTTCTGTTCCTCGAGGTGCAGGGACAGGGTAGAAATTTACCCTGAGATTACACTTCAGGGCAAACTGACCGGGGAACCCCAGCTCCTTCCTGGGGCTCCTGACATGAGACAGACTCTGCAACAAGCACCCTGATCTCTGTCCACCCTGGAGCTCCACAACTGCCTGCCCGAGAATATCCCATTTCCCATGCAGTGCCTGGGCAGTCCTGAAGTGCATGAGGACAAGAGTCTGAAAGGAACAGTTCAGTAGCAGGGGCAGTTCATCATGGGAAGAGCTTCCCCAGGAAGCCAGGGACCACTCCAGCCCTGGGCAATTTTTTCCCTTTGGCTGTAGAGCTCTCCAATTGTTGCAGGAAGTCCCATCACCAAACCTATGCAAGACATCAGACTAGGCACTTGCTGTGTCCTTCCAGCCTCAGAGTCCATAACCTGCACCTCACAGATGTTCATAATCATGACACTGCAAAGACACATGCCGTGATTCCTGCTGGGAGTGGCTCAGGGACCCCCATGCACTCAGGGCTTCTGGAGCAGTGTTTCTAGTGCTGTACCAGTTACCAAACATCCCCCTCGGAGGTGGCACATGAGCAAGGATGGAGTAAGCTTGAATCCCTGTCCAAGCCCAGGGGAGGCTGCCGGAGGTACCCAATCCATGTGACAGCAGCTCAGAGCCCCTGTGGCACCCTCTGTGACACCACCCCAAGGACAGGAGAGCCCAGGAGGGGTGTCTGGGATAGCCTGTGTCCAGCGCCAGTGTTCAGAGCTCTCCCTGAGTTGGTTTCTACAACAGCTGAACCACAGATGGTGCTTCATTAAGGCTGAGATTCATCAGCCATTGTTAGTGCTGCGCTCAGTAATGAAATAATCATTTAAAGAGAACCGTCACCAGAACTAAGCAAGGGCCCTGGCTGCTGCGTGACCTCCCCTGGCAGCCAGGCCACTGCTGCTCCCTGCAGCCGGGCAGTGCAGGAACCCTGCATGGCGCTCGCAATTGGGAAAGCACTATATGAAGCTGCAGACATATCTGTCACCTTCCCGCACGTTGTTTACCAGCTTTCCTCAGCATTCCCTAAACAATATTTTCTAGAGACTGTAATTCAGTACCTCACACCCCAGAGCTGCAGCATCAGCCCAGAGAGCAACATGATGAATGGATCAGCTCCTCCCGGACCTGGGCTGGGGAACTGGCTTGTGCTGTTCCAGCTGTTAATTATCCCTCTGCTTTTCGCTATTCTCATCCCAGCTGTGCCTCTATTTATCATACTGGTCTACATGCACCAAAAACATTCTGATTGTTTAAAGTACAAGGAGCAATTTACCCCTTCTGTGCAACTCTGGCAGCTCAGGGGATCAAATGACAAGACTTGATCAATAAGGCGCTCACTACATTACAGGCACCAGGGCTCAGACCTCAAAGTGCTTGTTTAGAAGCAATGCAAGTGAGAGAACGCCCCTCCGATGTTAAGCACAGACACAAACACGATTTCTATCACCCTCCCTTCCCCAGCCCGCATCAGAAAGGCATCCTCAGGTTAATCCCTGTGCTGAAGGGACCACCCAGAGCCAGGACAGCCCGGGCCAGCCTGTTTGTTGGGAAGAGCCATTCCTGCTTTTCCAGCCACAGCAGCACTGGCCTGGCTGGCAGCTGGGGCACAGGGGGGATGCCCAGGCAGCTCCCGAGCTTCTCTGCTGGGGAGCACCACGACAGCCCTGGACTGCTCCAGCTCCCCAGCACCCCCCATCCAGTGCCAGGCACCCCGGCTCCCCCAGGAACGACAGCAGCAGGATACAAACACCAGGCCTCTATGTATTTCTAGTGTGTCTTACACCATCATATACCCTATAATGCACACTCCCCTTTCTCAGCACCCCAGTACCACTGCAGGGCTTTTTCACACCTGCCCTGAAGCCTTTCCCTTTTTGCTTACAATGATGGGCTGTGCTCCCTGGGAGCCCTGCAGCCTGCCACCCAGTCGGGAGGAACGCCACTTGGGATCCCTGACCGGGATCTGTCCCACTCCCCACTAGTGCCCAGGAGCTTCCTCTTGTTGGGGCACCACACAGCATCTTCCTCCTTCCTGAAGTGAGGGGTAGTTGCTGCCTGCAGGGACAGCACAAGGTCCTGGTGCTCTCAGCACCATAGAAACTTTACTCCTCACAGCTTCCCAGGAAACAGCAAAGCACATACTGTTATCCCCACTAAGACCCACACTGCCACTTCTTGCACTGTGAATTGCTGATATTTAATGACATTTTCCAAATATTTTTAATGGAAATTTCAGATCTTGTTCCTAATCTGACATTTATCTTTTATTAGCATGAAAACAAATAGAAGGGCCTGAGAATCATTGCTTATATTATAAATGACTTTACTGTTGGCTTTATTACCTTCCCCATTAAGCTGTCACAATCTGTGCCTCTTCCCGCTTCATGATGACCAGACAGTGGAATCTGCCATCATTCTATGTGATTTATACAGGACCCTGGTGGTAACTTTATTCATGTGGAGGATAATTATCAGCTCTATTATTAAGGTTGCTGAGCTGCCCTAGGGGATGACGTGTCAGAAAGGTTAAAATACTAACAAGCAGTAAAGCATGCCTTACAATGATACAAGTGCCAGCAGAGATGGCCGGCTGTGAGCAAGGAGCTGAGGTACAGTTTGCATCTGCCCAGCAAGGACAGTAACGACGTGGTCACATCTTACACCTCCCACTAGGACTGCAGGAGTTTAGGCCAAATATTTGGATGGGACTCCAACAAAGAATATGCTCTCATATATGTATGATCACTTAGACCCTGACGACCCTGCCCTACAGTGACCTGGCCGGTTACTCCGAATTGAACAGGATGTGGTAGCTGAAGCACACAAGGTTGTTCCACAGTCCTTCAATGGAAATCTTCTGGTTTTTCCCAGGCCCCCTAAAGAAGTTTGTCTTCATAAGAATGGCAGAGCAAAGAATGAGCATCTCTGAAATGAAACACTGATTTCTTTGGGGATTGGAGCACCAGGCACATGCCTTATTGGTGAAATGGTAGAGAGGTATTGTCTGAAGGACACCGCTCAGATAAACTGCCCTTTGGTTCAGGCACTAATAAAACAAAGTGCTGAGTAACTTGGCACTACAACTGAAGTGTGACTATCAACCTAACCTTGGTCATTCCCCAGATCTCCTATTGTTACGTCAAGAAGAGTAGATGGGGGACAGAAGAGCTCATAAATAATTTCCCATGGAGAGCAGGTACACCAGCCAGACAAAATCTCTTGCTGAGAAAATGTGGAAAAGTGGTAGATTTAACCCACTTCAGAATGTCATTTTTTGAGGGAAAAAAGCTCCGATCCACATCTCTTTCCTGATGCTTAAAGGATGTGTCTGTACTGCAGCAGCATGTTAAGGACCAAGCCCTAGACTGGGCTTTGGGCAGCTGAAGGAATTTGCTGCAGCAAACTCTTCCTGTTCCCTCCAGTATAATCATATTGAAAACAGAGAGTCACCTATGGATAAACATGACCAAACGAGAGCTGTAAGACATTTATTAACCTGCATCAGTACACTTTCTTGTGCTAAGGAAGAGCCAAGCTCTATAGAAACTGTATTTATCTCAGGTTCATCTACATCTCATGGAATTTGTCCACGGAAGCACAACTACTGGAGAGGACTGAGGTCCTGCAGACCAGGGTCAGAGCTCTGTCCAGCCAGCAGGAGTCACCTGGCAGCATTTCCCTGGAATATGGGCTTGTGCCACTCTTTCACTGGCCCTTTGAATGAGTCATGGACACTGGTGAGAACATAGAATGCTATTAGAATTAATTCTATAAAACATCCTTTCTCTGCCTGCTGCGAGTACACAGTGAGAGCATCTGGCTTTCTTCTCTTACTCAGGACCGAGAAGCCTGATGCTGGAGGTGTAACCTTGTGCTCCTGACAGCAGAGCCTCACATCTCTTCAGAGGCCTCCGTGCTGTGCAAGTCCCTCTGTTCCCATGCTCCCTGCTCCGTCCTTGAACCCAGACATCACCTGGTCCCCCTCCTCACATCCCTGATCCTCTGAATGGACTTTTGCCTTCATAGTGCAGCAAGTGCTAATGTTTGATGACACAGGATAGGGCGAGGAGCCTCAGAGAGCTAATAGGGCAAGCACCACTCAGAGAGCTAATAAAACCCACACTCAGTGTGGCTTGTTATTTACTTTAGGAACATGAAGTTCTGGAGAGAGTATCTTGTGCTTCCTCCTAATAGTAATTCTGAGAATCCACCAGGGATCAGTTTAATGCTTTGGAAAAGGTTAATGTTGTTAGGGATTTACAGCTATATTTGAAATGGTTTAAACTATTATTTTTATTTCCTTGAGTAAAATGGAATCTCAGTGAGCTGTGCAAAGTTAGATGGTCAGTTTGTGTCTGAAAGAGGTCATTAAAAGCCTGGGCGGTTTTACATAGCACCTACTCCTGTCTGGCGGGTGGGGAGTGGGGAACCACCAGCTCTGCGTTAGCTGCTGCTACCAGTTGCTCCAACCACATCCTGAAAGTGCCTTCCTGCACTCTCAGAGCAATGAGACCGGGCACAGCCACTCCTGTCCCTCCTGCAGCCCAAGTGGCTTCTCCCATGCACAGCAGGAGCTGCCCCAGCGCCCAGCAGCCATCCCCTGCACCAGAGCCAGCCTCTGCTGCCCGCGGACATTCACCTCCGGAGCGCAATGCTCCAAGGAGAAGCCATTTCCACAGCAGTTGTCCCTGTCAGGCCGGGTGAAGGTCCCGTGTGCCAGCACAGGAGCCCCAACACCTCAGCTGCGTTTCCCCTCGCTGAGCCTGGTCCCGAGCAGGGCCAGACCCGACCCTGCTCCCTCTGCTTGGGTCAGGGCAGAGGCAGCAATGCACATCGTGCTCAGCTGATGACTGCTCCAGCGCAGTCACCCTCATCAGCTGCAGATGGTATCATGGCCAAAAGTGCCAACAGGAAAGTCCACACGCAGGCTCTGCAAGAGTGGAGTGATAACACTGCTCCCTGCACAGCACCGGCAGAAAAGCCTTTGATTTAAAACCCTGACACTGGCTCCACATAACCCTGAGAGCCAGCAACTCCTTCCTGTGGAGGGAGTTTAGGGCATTGATGTCTCCTGCTGCTCGTTTCAGGGGTCAGCTGCTAGCCTGCAACTGAAGGCATTTGTGCAAAAAGCAGTGACAGTGTCAGCTGTAATTGCATCAGTCATGGCCCACAACAAGACAAATGTGACTGGAGATGGTGTGTCAACCTCAGAAATTGCTCAAGACTGAAAAGCAAGTGGAGGAAACAGCAAGTGTTCAGAAACAATTATTTCACTATAGTAGGAATAATAACAGCTCTTATTTCCTACACACAGTTCTCTTGGGAGATGGTGCAGAAAACTGCCAGCGTCTCCTCCCTTCCCATTGGGATACTATTGGACTGAAATAACAATCATGGAGCAAAGGTGTCCCATTTTCTTGAAGGAGGCTGAAATTCCATGATTCACCTGGCCAGGAAACAGCAGCATCCCTGTTGCAATCTCCAGTCTTCACAGCCCACAGAGCTGCCTCTACAGAAGGTCTGCTTCTGCTAAGATGCATGATGAGGCATCTTGCCCTGCCAGACTCATCTGTAAGAGATTTCACAATGACTCGCCCCCATTTCCTTCAGTGAGCTGTGGACACACCTCGGATACAGCCCAATGTGACAGTGGCACCCGGACTGAACATGGGCCTGGTGAGCCTGTGCTACAATGACCTCGCATCATCCCCATGGATAAGGAGAGGGCAGGTTTCCACCTCAGCGGACTGTTAACCTCATAACAGCGCTGCCCAGACCAAGCGAAAGGTGTGGGAGGGATTCTTCCTCCTAAAATTAAATAACCCTGATGTGAAAACCGCCATTTTCAATGTCTTGAGCTGTCAGTTGCAGGAGAAAAGTGATATCGATTTCCACGGAAACTTTATTTAAGTGAGTGACCTATTAAATGAAACTTATTTGACACCAGATGACTCCTGCTATTTAATTCCTGAATGAAGTGATGTCTCCAAGGCTTTCTGATGTTCTTTATCTTGAAAGATGAAAGGCATTTTCCCTACAGCCATTTGCTCATGTATCCCAGGGTCTTTGCAAACAAAGTCTTCCAAAGAATCCAGAATACTTATACCTTCATTAGCCAACTCCAGCTGATAAACGGATAGCCCAGCACACACCAGTCCTTAGGAGTGGAAGTAAAAGGTGCAAAGAGCCTGAGGAGAACCACCAGACTCCCTAGCCAGCCACTTGAACAAAGGCACTGAGACTGTGCCAGCCCCACACAGGATCTCATTGTGCTGCTGCAAGAAGCACCCACGGCTGGGCTGGGCAGCACTGGTGTGCTGGCTGCAGTGCTGCTGTGATGGTGCTGAGGATGAGCCTGCTTTCTGGGGTGCTCGGACTCCAAAACCTCTTCCCCTTCCTCCTGCGCATTTCTTTCCCCAGGTTCCTCAAGGCCAAGCTAAAGCTGAGGAGAGGCCTTTGTTTTTCAGTCCAGCCCCCTCTGCACTGAGCCCTGAGAAGCTTGTTAGCTGGCTGTGAGCACAGGGCTGCTGCCTCGCTCCAGAGACCGCTCCTGCTTACAAAAGCTTTTCCATAGTTTGTTCTTTTAAAAGAAGCCAATTTATTTTTATTTGAAATCTATAAGAAACAACTGAATAGTAAAACTGTCAGATTCCATCTCTTCCATCAAAATGGCTTAGTCATGTCTGGAATGTCAGCACTGAGTAACAACCCAGGTCCTTTGCATGCTCACAGCCCCAAGTGCATCAGTCAAGCGTTGCAGAGCACTGAGCCCTGCAGCACACCCTGTGCGGTGCTTATGCAGAGCCCTGCTGGTCCTTCTCACTGCAGAGCCCTTCCCAAGGGCCCTTCACGGGCAGAGACCCGCAGTTACTTCATGATTTTAACCTCTCTGTTCACAAAACCCAGAAGCTAAGACCTTTTCCCAGCCATGTGCCACACAGCATTCCCAGGGGAACGAGGCAGAGCACCTTGCCTGTGTACATGAGGATCCTTCCATGGTGCTCTGAACCGTGTGGATCAGGCAAAGCCACAGCTTGGTCGTGCATGTGCTCAAGGGAAGTTTTGGAGCGCATCAAACACCCCAGGCGAGGCCAAGGAGTGGGGCAGGAGCGGTGCCCATGGGTCTGGGCTAGATGGTAAAATCTCACTGGTACTCCTTCCATGTGTGAGGCCTCAGACCACCGCACTGGATGCTGAGCAGCCCCAGGAGGGTGAAGTGCCATCAGCAAGCCAACAACACATACAAAACAAGAATCACACTCTGAGCAAGAAGCCATCTGATGAGCTGCCTCCCTGTAGCTCTCAACAAGCATCCCAGGGGCAGGAACCTCACAGAGAGGTGGATGTGCACTCAGGTCCCCTGGGACCTCAGGAGCACGCAGCTCTGTCCTCCCTTCTTACCACAAGCCTGCTGTTGTCCATCTCTGTCCTGTTCAGAGACAGCAGAGCCCAGGCACGGAGCGCTTCCCCCAGCAGGCAGCCATCCAAACAGCTTCTCTAAAACTACTTTGTCCGTATCCCCCAGCTTCAGTTCAACCACGGCAGAGCAGCCCACAGGATTTGAATGCAATTTTCTCATTGAGTTAGACTAAAGCCTTGAGGGAAGGAGCCAAAATCAAGCAGAACCCATAGAAACTAAAGCAACTTTTCTATTCTGCATTTTAACTTGTTATTATTATTTAGAATTAACCTTTTCTACCTCTAAATCATAAACTCATTTTACATTCCACTATCAGATATGGGCCATAAGCTACAGGAAACACAAGATGACTGTTTCATACACACATGAGCTAAAAGATAATGGGGCACGCAGTGGTCATTGCTCCTCAGAACAAGACCCAGAACAATAAATTCACTCGGACACACTAAACTGTGGTCTGCTTGTTAAAAGCAGATGAGACATGGATTATACTGCAACTCGCTCAGCTCAGTGCTGCTTCGCTGGCAG
The DNA here is from genome assembly GCA_009823435.2 of Nymphicus hollandicus. NCBI lineage: Eukaryota > Metazoa > Chordata > Aves > Psittaciformes > Cacatuidae > Nymphicus > Nymphicus hollandicus. The sequence continues at coordinate 39,719 of WTXV02044432.1, read as the reverse complement.
CAGTTTCACCCCAGCAAGGATTCTCGCTCTGCTCCCGGGGTCGTCTCCATCAGATTTAAACACAGCAGCTGGAAATCTGGGACCCAAGAACTCGGGCAGTAAATACTACAGCACATCAAAACCAAACACCATATTTAAAACAGATCTGGTCTCTGCCAAACTGCACAGGGCACCACTGCCTATAAGCAGCACTGGAGGCTGGAAGGAGCTGCTGTCTTCCAAAGCATCACATGTGAGTTATCATTCCAGGGATGGAAACTGGATTTGACGGATGGAGAGTTAAATTAACTATGACCCTCCCCATGTTAGCTGCCTGCAGGGACAAGTTACTGAGGGCTGGCAAGCAGCTGCCAGGCCACTGCTCCCATGCTGGAACGCAGTATCTCCCGCACCCCAGCCAGCCAACGCCATGCTGCAGCCCATCGCACACTCCCGGCACCGTGCTCCCAAGCTGATGTGAGATCATTCCAACCTTCTGGAGGGAGGAACTGAAACGCTCACTGTGCCCTCAGACGGAACCACAGAGGGGACCGGTCTGTCCATGGATGCTGGTGATAGTTCGATTTTCCCAGGAAGCACAGCCTCGCCTGTCCTGCAGCCACGCACCGGCACGGACAGAGCAGGATCCTTTTCAGCTCAGCTCCGATGGTATCGGTACCTCAAGTGCTCTGAAGCAGGAGGTTTCCCTGGCAGTGCACAGGCCATGCCCCCTCTCACAGAAAGGAGCAGCCAGTTTAATCACGGTGTCAGCTCAAAGCAGCAGCTCATGCCACACTCCAGCGGTTTGCCACTGAAACCAGTCCCTGCCAGGGCGCTGGTGAGCTGCTGAGTCTGTCACACTCCACACGCAGCTGCTGGGCTGCCACTCTGGTCTCTCACCGCCCTATACTGGTAGCTGAGGGAGCACCTCCTCAAAGACGAGTTCCCTCATCTACTTTGTTTTCTGTTCCTGCTTTAGAAAGAACGCACACAAATCAGTTTAATTTGTAAACCATTACTTTCTGAAATTTCAGCAAAGCTGAAACTTGACTTGAAAATTAACATCAGATGCATTTACTCTACATGTAATTAATTCCCTTCATGCCAAGCGCTACCTTGGGAAAGAGAACAGTCATAAACTGTCATAAAGAAAGGCAGACAAAGTAAATAATTCAAGAGATCTAAAAATAAATTCACTTTCATAGACACACACTTCCAAGCCTCTTTTCATCTCTCCCCTGCAGCACCTTGCTGCGACAGAACAGCAATACAAATATAAAGGCAGAGAACACAGAGCAAGTCCTGGGCCTGACTAGCTTGAAAACCAAAGCAGCCCATTTGCTGGGACAGAGCCCTGTGAAATGCACACAAAGACCTCCTGGATTTACATCAGGTCCAAAGAAACCAAACCCCTGATATTCTGCAAAAAATAGAGGCTTTCAAAGCAGACAGGGCTCCTTTGAATGGGATGGGAGAGGCAATCTGCAGTGCCTCCTCAGAGCTCTATGGAATGGGATATACAGCAGAGTTGCTTAATGGAGAACCACGTCAGCTTTGCTGCTGCACTTGTAATTTCAGTCCCGTTTCAGTCCTGCCTGGCAGTGTCAAGCCCTACATTGGATAACAGCATCCTTACTGGGGTGGGACAGTGCTGCAGGTGCAGGATGCTGCCTCTGCCCTGCCCCAGGTTCTGGGTGCATCTGAAAAGGGCCAGGAGAGACACGTGTGCCCTGCTCCACTGCTGTGGACCCCTGTTCCCTGGGCCATTAGCCGGGTTCCCCTGACACAGGATCAGGGGGTGGCCCGCCACATATATGCTGTAAAATACTGGTGAATCTCTGTTGACAATAAGGCAAAGTGTCTTCTGATCCCAGCTCCCTGAAAGTGTTCCTCCTTGCGCTGGCTCCTGGGTGAAGGAGACAAGGAGATCAGGCAACACTGGGTGCAAGCTATTGCTGCACCGCCAGGGACGTGCTGCAGGAGAGCTCAGACCATCCTCCTGCATGGCCTATAACAACGTGCTGAATTCTGGAGATCCTCCAGGAGCTGACTGAGCAAAGACTGAAGAGGGGTTGGGAAAGATGCGCTCAGGATCTAGCACGGAGGAGAGACGCACAAGGGCCTGGAAGTCTGGTGCAGAGCTGGCGCGAGGGAATAGGAGCCCCATCTCAGCACAGCTTCTGTCAGAGCTGCTCTGGGTCTGATCAGTGGTTGCCACTCCTCTGCCTGGAGGAGGGAGAAGAGCTTCTCTGATAGAATTCCTTTTGTTCTCTTTCGCAATCTCAACAACAGGATTCAAGCAGATAATGTGCAATTTGTTTTAACTCAGCTTTATCTTGTCAGCCCGAGCTATAATATTGCAGCAAGCAACATTCTGAAGAATAAAGACATGATGGTGCAGGGTGAGATTCTGCAAACCCCATCGATTACATCACAAGTCATCACTATAAATATTTGAAGGAGAGAAAAACCCTTGTTGTATCTAAACACGTTCATGTAACAAAATGTGCAATTGAGAGTGAGTAAGAGATGGCTCTAACAGGACACAGATGCTAGAAAGCAAAGCATTTAAGCTGCTTACCTTTCAACCTAAATAACATCCATTAAATGGAGCATCGTGGGACTCACTGTGAAGAGAAGACACAAAGGGCTCAGTGTGCAGGAGCCTCAGAAGCAGAGACAGTACAGCACTGTGTTCCTAATCACTACAAAGAAATTAAAGCCCTTTCTACCACTCCTTTTGGGCCCAGGAACTGCTGAAAAAATAGGACAATGAAGCCTGGGATTTCTGGGTGCATCTGCTGAGTGGAGCAGGGCACCAACAGCGCTCACAGGCACGAGGACACCAGTGCAGCAGAGCAGCTCATCATTCCTGGGCTGTCATTGCACCAGCACTGCTCTCACTGTGGGGGATGCAGAGGGTTGTCTGCCTGGTTGTGCCCTGGCCTGGCAGCTCTCAGGAAGGACCCTGGGCTCCTGCTCTTCTCCAGAACAATGCATGTGCCCAGCACTGGCGTTTGCCAGTGGCTCTTGCCCTGTCTGTCAGGGTGATTCGCATGGCCCAGGGCTGCCCTCCCAAAGCCAGCACCTGCAGCCACAAACCCTGTTTCTCTCCTTGTCTACAGGAAGCAACCCTGATTCATTCCTTCAGCTGATATTGATCCTCTTTTCTTTATTTTTATGAGAAATGAATTGCGAGGAGCTTTTTCTCTGTTTAAACTTGAGGAGATACTGTTCAAGGACTTGCTGTGATGTTTCTCTATCTGACAGCTTTATTGGGTAATAGCCACTGATGGTATATGTGTGCACAGACAGTCAGACCTTTTATACTATGTGTGTTCCCATAAAAATGATTGGTTCCAAGGTGTTATTTGAGCATTGTTGTGATTGCACTGTGGGACCAAGCAGCCTAAAAGGCAGATGTGAACTGAAGGCAGATTAGTAAGCATTGATCCCCCCTGTCCTCCACGCCCCAGCACGGAGAAGCCAGGCTGCTGCCATTTGCCTGCTAAAGACAGACAGCATGGAATGGGAAAGCACGGCTCTGTTGAAGTTCAGCCAGCAAATAATATTCAGCTGCCCCAGCTGCCCTGGAGAACGGCCATCCCGGGTTTCCCTGCTGCCCAAAACCAAGCTGGGGGGGGTCAATTTGTGCCTGAGGAGCCAAGCATGGCTTGTCTGCCACCTGAGACACGTTCTGCCCATGGCAGTGTCCCTGGCACAAGCCACAGAAGTACCTGGGCAGGCAGTGCTGGTGCTGTTCTTCAGCAGGGAAACAACCAGAGCTCAGCACCACCCGGGGCCTCGGGAAGTTCATCTCTTCCCTGGCCCTCCCGAGGCAGTGCTGGAGCAGTCTGAGCGCTGCTGCAGTGAGCGCAGCCACCACACAGCAGCCAGCTCTGCTGGTGGCATGGCTGGATGGGGCAGTCACTGCACACCTTATTGGAGAGGTTTCAACCCTACTGTGCCTACAGCAACAGCCTCCCTTAAAAGCAAGGCTGAAGGCATATTTGATGCTGCGAGCATCCCACTACTCTAATTCCAAAAGAGAAACTGTGCTTTTGTTAATTTATTAGCCAGTGCCATTGCCTGCCATTAGGTAGTTCTCACACATGATTGTAACTGGGATTTCAGACGATTTGTAGTTTTGATTGCTTATTTTCTTGTCAATGGTTTCAAAAGTCCATCCAGCCAAGAATGAAGAAGTTTAAATGTTATGCCAGGGATGGCTGGCTCCCTTTGGGACTGGGAAGTGAAGGTAATGAGGAAGAGTCACTGCCTATTTCAAAAGCAAAGAACAGATGTTCCACATATTAAGGAGCTAAGTGTCATTCCAGGGACTCGTGCGAGTGGCACGCTCACTAAGAGTAGCTGTTCCAGCAAGGTCATTTGTGCTTTAATGTAATCAGTTATGCCAGTATTGATAAAGAAGAAAATAACTACAACCTGGCAATGAAGCATCATTACCTTATAAGCTATACTATCTCCTTGAGTTCAAGCTTCCTCAAAAATCCCAGCAGAGTCCAGCTCATACATAAGACAAGACTGTTCCTTTTCTGTGCTGCAGGACAAAAGGGGGGGAGTGTCTGTTGAACCCAAGATCCCAGTAAGAAACCAGGGTCTTGCAGTAAAACTGCTGGCAGAACAGCAGGAAACCGGCTGCACGTCCCATGTGCCATCCTCAGGAAGTGCAGCAACATGGAAAGATGCAGGGAGAGCTCTGGGTGTGTGTCCATGGCCCGTGGAACTGCAGGAACCCCGTGCCAGCAGCCTGGCAGCACGTCTCCAGATGGACAGCTCGGAACCCCCTCACTCCCGCACAGGCACAGCCGAGCCCCACCACACACCTCATCTGTTCCCACTGCGCAGCGCCCCATCTTGTTCCTCATAGGAACAAAGCTGCTTTCAGTGTGCAAGCACCAAATCAAAGTTTAATCGTTTTGTCCTCCAGAGCTTTATGCCATCTTTTACAGAAGCTTTTTCAGACATGAAGAACTATCATTGGCTGCCTTAAAAAGGGAATAATTGACTGACAGCTGAAAAAAACCCCTCTAAGGACAATAGCATTTGTCAGTCTGGTGTTTCTCATCTGAAGACAAAACGCATTTTATCAACACCCTGAAATTATTTTGTCAACAAAATTCATTTTGTAGCATTCCCTTCACCTGTCAGGCTGACAGAATGCTCTGGAATGGTTTCAAACCCATCCCGCTAACACGATTAACTCAGTTCTGCCTTTCCATGGCACGAGCCGGGAGGTGCTGCAGCACTCGCGATGGAAGCACCGAGGCGCAGCCGCAGGACTGCACCAGCCCCAACAGAGAGCAGCGAGCAACCGGCCACATGGAGACAAGAATCCTGCTGGGTAAATCCTGCCTTCACAAGTTACTTGATCTCACTGAGACCGTTATGAAACCATAAATGAGAGCTGACTGACAGACGTGCCAATTTATACTGAATGCTAACAAATGCTGGTAACTGCTATTCCCAGAAACAAAACATTCCATCAAAGCTCTCTTTAACCTTGTTTCTACATCTTTTACCAGTTCCTGTCACCAGCCTCCGTCTCAAAAGGAAAACTCAGGGTGTGAGTTCCTGCCTGGCACCTTGGTTTCATTTTCTAGTCTTCCACAATGCACTTTCTGACTTCCTGGATGCAGCTTCAGGCTGGAGCAAGGAAAAGCTGGAGCAGGTGGATGTGCCTGAAGGAAGCTGTGACCCCAGGGAGAGCCCATGCTGGAGTAGGAACCGCAGCCATAGAGGACCCAGACTGAGGCTGGAGCAGTCTGTTCCCAAAGGACTGTCTCCCATGGGAGGGACCCCATGCTGGAGCAGGGAAGGGCATGAGGGTGAAGGAACAGCAGAACAAAGCGTAAAGAACTGACCACAACCCCCATTCCCTGTCCCCCTGCACCACTCAGAGGAAGGAAAGAGAGGAGCTGGGAGTGAAGGACCCAAGTGAGCCTGGGAGGAAGGGAGGGCAGGGGCAAGGTGTTTGTTTTTGTCACTATCCTATTCTGGTCTACTTTGTACCAAAGTAAATGAATCTCTTTTGTCTGTGATGGTAACGGTGGGTGATGCCCCTGTCCTCACCTTCACTCGGGAGCTTTTTCACCTCACTTCCCCCCGGTCTTCTGGAGAGGGTGCAGCAAGAGCAGCTTGGTGGGTGCCTGAGAGCAGCCAGGGTTAACCCCCCACATCTGCTAATGGCTGAGCTGGAAAACACGAGCCTCAACCCAATGGATATCGCTGCTTCCCTCCTACCTCTGTGCTACCTACCTCTGCTGCGTGCCCGAGAGCCCAGACCTTCACTGCCCATCTTCTGGCATGGAGTTAAAATCTGGTCCATCCCTTCGCCGCTCTGCCACCATCCCCATTTTGTACCACTGCCATGCAGCCCCTCGCTCATTCCCATCTTCTTTCCTCTCCCAACGGTGCTGAGGGCTTTACACTCACATGATTTAAACAGACCTGCTCCTGCTGGCCCCCTTTTGGCACCGAATCATCAATTCATTAATCTGTTTTTCATATTTCTACATCGAGACAGACATGACTGGTGTGGATGATCAATACTGCGTTCTCTTATTCCTCTCAGTTCCCATCATTTTAGAATCTACTCTGCTTTTAATCTTAGGTCTTTTTAATAGGAATTGGCTTTATGAAGAATTTGACACTTCATTATGGCAGTCCCATGCTAATAGATTTAATAATTCATATCTACATTGGTCACTTTTAACTGATAATACACATTCCAGGGCTGCTTCATGACTGTGCTCTTGTCAGGCAGTAACAGCTCTGGCCTTCCCCAGTGATCTCCCGCTGCATCACCACACACAGCGACTGCATCGGTCAAGACTCCACCTGTGTTTTCGGGGAGTCCCGGTCACCCCAGACCGCACCACGGCCTCTGCAGTGCACCAAGCTCCTCTGGTCCCACAGGAAGATGAAGGCAGTGAAGCAGAGGGGGCACACGGGGCTGTTGCACCCAGCAGAGATTTCTGCCAAGAGGAAGCAGCACCCACCTCCCTGCACTGAAGGACATAGAATCATAGAATAGTCAGGGTTGGAAAGGACCTTAAGATCATCCAGTTCCAACCCCCTGCCAAGGGCAGGGACACCTCACACTAAACCAGGTCACCCAAGACTCTGTCCAGCCTGGCCTTGACATGTGCCTTCCTGCAGCATGACACTGTGGTGGGGTGACCTTGGCTGGCCACCAGGTGCCCACCCAGCAGCTCCATTACTCCCTTCTCCCAACAGGAACAGAGGAAGAAAATATAACAAAAGGATTCTGGATGGAGATAAGGACAGGGCCAGGGGACAGGCACAAGGCCAGGGGACGGGCACAGGGCCAGGGGATGGGCACAGGACATGGCTCAGCAGTTACCATCACGGGCAAACAGGTTTGGCCAGGGGAAATTAATTTAATTTATTGCAACCAAACCAGCGTAGGATAATGAGAAATAACAACAAATCTGAAGACACCTTCCCCAGCCGTCCTTTCCCCAGCTCAACTTCACCACCACCTCTCCACCTTCTCCCCCTGAGCGGCGCAGGGGGATGGGGAATGGGGGATGCAGTCAGTTCATCACACATTGTCCCTGAGGCTCCTTCTTTCTCACACTCCTCCCATGCTCCTGCATGGAGCCCCTCCCATGGGAGTCAGTCCTGCATGAGCTTCTCCAACATGGGTCCTTCCCATGGGCTGCAGTTCTTCCGGCGTGGGGTCCTTCAAGAGCAGTCTGCTCCAGCGCAGCCTTGCCAAAAACCCGTTCCAGTGTGTGTGCTCCACTCCATGGGTCCCCAGTCCTATGAGAAGCCTGCTCCAGTGGGGGCTGTCTATGGAGTCACAGGCAAATCCCCCTGCTCTCGTGTGGGATCCTCCCCAGGCTGCAGGCGGGTATCTGCTCCACCATGGACCTCCATGGGCTGCAGGGGCAAAGCCTGCCTCACCATGGGCTGCA
>WTXV02044432.1:0-31676 GCA_009823435.2 Nymphicus hollandicus | reverse complement strand
GGCTGCAGGGGAATCATCTGCAGCTCCTGGAGCACCTCCTCCCCTCCTTCCTCACTGACCTTGGTGTCTGCAGTGTTTCTCTCCCATTTTCTCACTCCTCTCTCCCGTCTGTTGTTGCACAGTTTTTACCCTTTCTTAAATAAGCTATCACAGAAGCACTACCACCATCCCCTACGGGCACAGCTTTGCCCAGGGCAGGTCTGTATCAGAGCTGGCGCGAGCTGGCTCTGTCCAACATGTGGGCAGCTTCTGGCATCTTCTCACTGAAGCCACCCTCGCACCCCCCCCACTACCAAAACCTTTGCCACATAAACCCAACACAGACCCCAACAAAGCAACACAGTCCAAGCCATCTGCTCCTTCTGTCCCCTGCCCCCTCCATGGCAGATCATGGAGGACAATATGGGACCTACCAGGTAAGCAAAAGGTCTGAGAAGGGATCACACAAGTGCCTTTAACTGATACACACCTCTGGCACTAGCTCCCTTGTCAACTAACCCCAGCAAGTATTTATTAATGAAACTCTCCTGATTTTTGATTCATTTGATTGTTAAAGCTTGTGGAACTCGTGCTGTTATTACTCATTGTTATTAATGTTCACAGCTCAGCCTCTCTCTTTCCAATATGCTCCACAGAGGAAATCGAAGGCTGAAGCCAATCGTTACAGTAAATGACTGATGGAGCCGCTTGAGGATAGGAGTAAGCTGCTGTTCTGGGACTGCTGCAGGCCATTGGGAGTAAGCTATCTTCACACATAAGGACTGCAAGATAAGAGGCTGTTTCAGGTGGGTTCTGAGCACTGCTTCCTCAGTCAGGTAATCAATGAGCATCACCCTAACAAAGCTGTCTGTGCACAGGACCTGTGACCCAGGCTGTATTTTGACCTATGTGCAGAAAGAGGTCTGAGTTCAGCAGGAGCATGGCCCCTGCTAGGCAGGTTTGACACAAATACTCAGACAGATGCTACAGGCAACTCGGCACAGCCTGGCAGCAAACACGTCTCCAAGCAGAGCAATCCTCGGAAAGTTTCATCCTCTCCACCCCTCTGCAACTGCTCATTCCCCAGAAAGGCCAAGGACAACACCACAGGGCACAGCAGGCAGACCTCCAGCGTGCAACGCCCAGATGTGTATGGAGGGAACAGCAGGCTGCTTGCTTCCCTCTGCCCCTTCTCCCAGCCTTTTCTGCCCTTCCACAGCCTCTTTGCTACACAGCCTTTGCCAGTTCTTGCACCACATATCAACTCCCCAAGCCAGAATGGTGGTAGTGCTCCTACCTGTCTGGTAGTGGAGGTGCTTCTAAATCCTCAGTAGTGCTGTTACACCACCTTTCCAGAGCAATGTATTTGTTCATGTTGTATCTTCCGAGTCTACAGAGCCGCCACATACCATATTCGACCTATTATTCATCTCAAACAGAGAATTCTGCAAAGCAAGAGGAAATAAAAGAGAGCTTAATACAGCTTTACTAAAATGGAATTTGCCAAAGACTCGCAGAAAAATGGATTTAATTAGGGCTGGTAATGGGGAACAGTTTGTTCCCGTGATTTAAAGCAGAGGTTAGATAGTGTCTATAATTTCAACATTTTAAATTATATATAGGGGGTTATTTCTCATTTCTACCTTAATTATAAAAATCTATCTTTATGAATCACAATTTTGAGGCAAATAAAGCAAAAGCAGTAAAAGTGATGTTTTAGTTAAAACTTTTAAGAGCTCACAAAAGAAGCAACAGACACTTCAGTATGGATAACACAGGCTTGCCATGGCAAATAAGAGCTGCAGGCAGTCCTCTGAGCGCCACTTATGGACACCACCACAAGGTTAATCTTTTACTTGGGAAAAGGTTTGTAAAGGAAGGTGTGTTCTGTCACAGGAGATGAAACCGGGTCAGTTTTGTGCAATAATGGGAATGTCCTGCATTGAATTTTGCAGCTAAGCGGTCCCTTAGGCTTGCAGGCATTGCTGGCCTCATGTGCTCCAGTTGGTAATCCCATGTTCTAGAAACCTCCACTACCCCTTCTTGCGTTGATGAGTGTCAGAACCTCTGAATTGCCTGCTACTGTTCCTCCAGACAAAAGGGCCACTGCACCGTGTCAGAGCCGCTCCTGCCCAGCCTCCTCTGGAGCCTTTGATTCCATTTGGAACTGACAAATGTCGCTTTCGAGAAACTCCTCCTGGTGGCTGGCTCTGACCTAAGTGAATGAGTCAGAGCCTTGTACAGCACTGATCCACGTAGAACAAATAACGCAGGCGAGCGCCGAGCACGCCAGGCCCAGCTGCTCTCCTGCCGCACATCCTGCACCCACCAAAACGCACGGTAATGTTGCACCTCGGCTCAGAACGGAATCAATGAGTGAAGTTCAAATGTGGCACATTTCCTATTTCCCTGACAGCTTATTTCATGGATCACAGGGACCAAAGTACAGCTGCTTATTCAACAGAGGAAAGAATGAATCAATTTTCATTCCTTAATATACTGTGTGACCTATTCTCTGATGCTCTATCCTTTACAATGACTCCAGTCTTTTCAAGGCCCTCAATTTTGTCAGATAGAGAAAATTTAGGATAATGACAAAATGCCCTGGCCCAGGTCTGCTTCAACTGACTGGCTGCTCTGCCCAGAATAGATGCACGTGAAAGACCCCGTGTCAGCCCACCTGAATGACACAGGCAAATGTAATCCCATGGAATCAGAAAGGAGCCAGTGTCCTGGAAGATTTCTGTGACTTTTTGCCCCAGGTTCCTCCTGGAAGGTGCTCCACACCACAAAGCGGGTGTTTTGCTGGGGAATCCTGTGCCTGCCTGCTGCCCCCTGCCTGCACCGGGAGCTCAGCCTGTGCTGCCGCTCAGGACCAGACACAGGGAGCTCACAGGAGCTCATGGAGCTCAGGCCATGTACCATTGCTCAGGACCCAGCACACAAACACAGTGAGTGCCACCTCCCCACCCATGGTCCCCAAGACCACGCCACGCTGAGCAGCGAGACCAAAGCCCTGTTGCTCTGCTCACCCAGCAGACTCTCTGAAGCTAGTAGATAATGACAGCAGGTCTTTAGGCACTGCTAATTTGGGCAGAATGAATACACTGAGATGCATCATTTTGCAATTTCCGTGAGAAGATAATCTTTTTCATTTAGAAATATGCTCAGGTATTGTGGGTTTAACTACCCTCTGTGTACCTTGTGTTTGTCTTGCCTCATTATTTATCCCTAGTGCACAGGTAATACTCATGTTGTCCTTGTCACTGATAACTCGGTTTCAGCCTGGGCTTTCTTACTGTGACAGTTTTCAAGGCAGGAGGGTGAGGCTCTGCACAGGAGAGCAGAGCACAGGGGTGAGGCTGAGCCCCAGGGCTGCCACGGCCACCCTGGAGCCACTGGCATCGAGACAAGGGGCATCTGAAGAGCCAGCAGCCTGATGAACCAGGCACAGTGTGAGCAGGCAAGCTGGGACAGGAAGCACCGCAGGACCTCCACAGGCAAGTGGGATTTCTGGCTCTCCTTTCTCAAGCTCTCCTTCTGCCTGGGGTGAAGGTGGGACCCCACGTGGCTTGCCTGGCCTTAAGACATGAAGGTAATGAACCAGGCCTTATCAGAATATTATCTAGATGAAACAGACATATCATGGCCAGCTTTATTTGCTTTTCTCTTTACATATCCAGTAGTTCAATTCTAGGGCTTTCAAAGCATGTGGATTTAACAAATATCAGTACTTTAGGGCCCACAGGCAGACAAACTGCTTCTTCCAGTTCATAAAATTAATCTGCAAAGAGCATGGGTCACTAAACAGTTGCGACAAATACTCTAGTCCAGACCTGTGCCTCCACAGCTAAAGGCTGTAGCAGAGGTTGCTGGTTTGATGTTTGCCCCGAGAGATTAATTCTCCTTTTTCGTATCTCCTCAGTGGTGGGAACACAACAGGAGCCATGTAACTGGCATGAAAGGGTCTCCCCTCCTCACCAAAGACAGGATCCCTCCATACCAGCCTGCAGACTTGTGGCTATCTTCACCTTTTCCATAGAAGATCAACTTTTCTTTACCAGTTTTATCAGACTTATCCCTGTCACCAGCCATGCCCCTCCTGAGCGGAGCAGCTGCCCATTAGCCGGCTGCTCCCAGTGCTCGGTTTGTTGTGGCACTGTCCCGGTGCTCTTCTCACACAACCGGGGTTGTGCTGCACCTGAACTTCCCAGTGGTGGAGTTCTGGCAGACAGCTCTGGAGGACAGCAATGAGGGATGGAGGCCAAGCAGCCAGCAGCTGAGGTTCACCTGGTTGGCTCTGGGTGCAGGACCAAGCGCTGTGTGTGCGGCGCTGGGCACATACTGCCATAGGGGCTGGTGTGCTGCATCCCTGTCACCAGCACCCATAGCTCTCAGAGAATATGCCAAAACTGCCCACTATGCTCTGTCAAAGTAGCGTTCAAAATCGAGTTTTAACAAGACCTTTTCCCTTCAAACAACGTACAGATTAATAGTCAGCAGCATTTGAAAAATGGCCCTAATCCCTGTCTGCGCAGGGAGTTTGTTCCCAGTGCAATGTGCCATATTATGACAACGATATATTCTTCAAGTGAGTGAAAACTAATGAATAACTAACACCCTGACAGGCTTGCTGTTACTGAGTGCTTAGGAGTTGGGTAAAACTGACAGTGTAAGATGAATATGGCACTAAGAGGAGATGTTACTTTGCATGGCTGGTCAGGGGAATCCAGATTTAATGGACATTACAAATGGGTTAATTCTAAAGGCTGGATTTGATCCTAAGCCATAGTTGCTCTCCAAGCAAATAGGGAAGGCTTGCCACTTGGACAACTGAGGCAGCAGTGCCATTCATTAAGGGAGCATTGGGAACTTGGTCCTGGGAGCAAGGGTGAGTCTGCCTGTTGGCTCTGCCTCCCTGAGAGCAGGCAGAGCCCCTGCCCACCCATGGGGGCCCAGCAGAGCTCAGGCAGACTTTTTGTTCTCCCCTGCAGGTGCAGGCAGAGAGGCAGGACTGTCCCTTGCAGGAGGGATCCCCAGGGAACACCGAACATGCATGGGAATCACAAGGTGCCAGTGAGATCATTCAAGCTGCAAGAGGATGGGCAGCATGATCCCAGAATCGGATGTGGCTGTTTGCCCAGAACACTGTGGAGCCCCAAAGTATTCATGGGTTTCAAGAGGCTTCAGAGACACCCCTGCAGCAGAGCCTCACCTGCCAGTTCAGTGCAATGGTCAGACACAACCACTGCTCTAGGACTCTCTGCAGGATCTCTGAGGACTGCAGGCAAATAACCCCGTAATCCATGCCCTGTCTGCTATGGGCTTTCACAAGCATCCCCTAATGGCTGTGGCAAAAAAAAGCCCCAAGCTAGCCAGCCCCCCCTGCCACACAGAGCTTTCTCTCAGACCACCTCCATGGTGGTGCTGGGGGTCATTCAAAGGCACCCACTGCAGCATTCCCCAGGCTCAGCAGAGGATCGTGGTCAAGGAGGGATCTCCTGTGTCTGGGTTAGCTCTGCCCATACCCGGTGTAAGACAAACTATAGTGTGGTGGGCTCCCTTCTACACCTGGCTTGCAGCGGCAGGCACGTATCATGCATTCCTTGAGACCTGACATGGCTGCATCTTGCTTCCACCCTAATTCCCTTCAGTTTAAATTCTTTCAAGGACAGATCTCCATCCTCAGCAGATACAGAGCAGGTCCCAGTGTGTACCTGTTTCCAGGAGCAGAGGCTTCAGATGATGATAGCCTTGCAGTGCGTGAGCCTGGTAAAATCACGGTCATACTGAAGTCAGGATGGTCCCTGAGCCTCTTACCCCAGGCACAATCCAGGAGGAGCCAGTTCCTGTAATTAAAAAGTTGAGCCATATCAGAGGAAAACTAATCAGCTTGTTGGATGCCAGCAAATTAAATATTAATCTAACTATTGTGAACACAAAAATGTTCATCTTCAGATATTTTCTGGCACAAGTGTCAAAATCAGAGTGGAACCAAAGCTTTATTCATTTTCCATTATCAACTTATATAAAAACACTCAGAAAAATGGGCAATGATGTGCAGAAGCCACTCAGCACAGATAATTACAGTGTAAGTTTAGGCAGCTAATCACTCCTAGAATATGCTTCAGATCAAGATAACTCTGACTGGCTTGTTTCCCTGCTTTGTTAAATCAGACACTCTCAGCTCTGCCTGATGGGGATGAGGCTCCCAGAGTCAGCATCTTTAAATAACAATAGGGCTGTCTGGCAGGCATAGAAGTCACCCTGCCACCCAGCAGCAGGATGGATAGAAGGCCTGTACTCTAGGAAAGCAAAGCAGAAACAGGCAGGGACACTGTGGAAGCAGTGCCGGGAGATGGGATGGGCAGCAGCAGGCAAGAGCAGGGAGAGGGGAGGAATGCAGGAAGGGGAATGCAGGCAGAGGGGAGGAATGCAGGTCAGGTGTGGGAGCAGAAGCACAGGGAGCCATAGGCAAGCACATGCTGCAGAACCGAGGCACCGCTGCAGCTGCAGCAGCAGGAAGGGCCAGTGCTGCAGGAGCCTCTCCCTACAGGGCAGCAGCTCTGGCCTTGACGGTGGCCAGAGGAAGAGCTGCCCATGGGGCAGCCCCACACACTTCACCCCCCAGCCGGGACTCCTGTTCCCCAGTGCAGCGCTGCTGCGCCCCAGCTGAGCCTTGCTGCAGGAGGACGGCAATGCGGTGCAGAGGAGATGATGCACTGAAACCAACAGGTTCTCCTCCAAGAGAATCCACTTCTTTGGACTGCGGGCAAGGGGTGATGTTCCACAACCCTTTCTCTGGCATGCCGGGCCCAACCTTTCCAGTGCGTGCCAGCCCACATGCTTTACATTTCAGTTTCAATGAGGGCCTGACATTGCTGAGTGATGAGCAGCACTGGGCAGACACAGTGAACGTGGTGCATGCCCCAGGGGATGGAGAAAGGAGAATCCACCTGGGACAGAACACACTCAGCTGCAGTCTGGGTAATTCTGCACTCCCCAGGGTCTGACCACTGCATCTGCTTTATCCAGAATGGATAAGATGAACTCCCCTCTATAGCTCCAACGGATCACCCTTATGTTCTCAATCACTAATTTGCACGGGCTTTTGCTTGGAACTAGGGCAAGAATTATCTTTATAGCGGCATTCATGGACATTCTTTCTTCTGCTTAATTATTAACCTTGCTGTAGTAAATAAAGGGTGTTTATGAATTCCATCAATCACAACAAACCTTTTGCATGTAAAGCACGGAGACATTTGTAATGAAGAAGCAGTATTCACTTCTGCTTTATTTAAAGCAATGAATAAATATAGTCTGTGGATGCTCTCGTGCAGTTTCTTAAACCTGAATGCCTGCCAGCAGCTCTGCCTGACTTCCTGCCTGCTACACTGCAACAGCCTAAGAGAGGAGTGGACTGGAATACATGGGGACTTTAAAGAGCTCAGATGCCCTTCAGTGATACAGGTTTCAGAGATGGCAGCAGCTCTGTCAGTTAACACAGTGCTCGGCGCTCTCTTTTGCAACCAAGGTCTGCCCATGTCAGCAGCTGTGCATCAGCCAGACTCCAGCCCCCTCAGCAGCCCTTCTCTAGTCTCACTGATGGCCTGTGTTCTGTGGAATGCTGGGTTGAACTATTTCTTGTCCTTCAGATCCCCAACAGGTTGAATGCACACGGGAAGTGCCAGCTACTGAATTATTCAGTGTAGTCCCCAAGATTGGCCTCACCATTGAAAATGCATCTCTCTAGAGACACACAAACTAAAGCAGCAGCTTTACACATCCCAAGACACCTCTCCCAGCTATTTATACATCCTATTGCTAAACAGGCATTGTCAGGGTTTCTTCTTCTCATCCAGTTTGACCCTGACAAACAGAAGTTTCCCTGAACCAGACATGTCCTCTTCTGTTTTCCAAATAATCATGAATCCTTTCTCCCTCTTGAGTTAAGCAAGCCATGATCTTTAGTTATCCTAAGGGCTCAGCACAAGCAACTGGAAGAGGAGCCAGTAAATTATTTTAGCTGAGCAGCACAAACAAGGGAGAGCTTTTGTGGACATCAATTGAAAATGACCATGCTCTCATTCTGGAAGAAGCTGTGGTATTAGAAAGCATAAAACCTACACTCTTCAGATTCCAGTAGGCTTATGTCATATTAATTATTTATCAAGATGTTTTCTTAAAGTAGTGTCTTTGTGCCTTTAATTTTCAATTCCCTTAATGCTATGAGGATCTCTGCTGGCAACACATCAATTATTAATAGAGTTAAAACAATATTTGTTTTCCACAACTACCTTTTGGAACGCTATCTTCACACCAGTTAGGCTTCTCTGAATCTTCCCTGAGGGGCTCTGCTTTCCTCCAGACTTGTGGCTGAGGCTCAGGCTTGGCTTTGATTTGGCTGTGGGAGCTCGCATGGCACCGCAGCCGCCGGGCCGCTGCATGGATCAAGCTCAAGAGCCGCGAGGAGGGAGCAGCAACAGCGGCGCAGTGTAAATGGGAATCTCAGCTGCTGAGTTCAGAGGTTGTGTTGTTGCAGGGACTGCTCTGCCTTTCCTCACTGCAGCAGCTGTCCCCAAGCTCAGCCTGTGCCTTCCTGGGTTCGGAAGACTTGTCTCCTAACAAAGAAAACCTTTAAGCTACAAGCAAGCCACTCAATTCAGTGAAGGGATACTTGGGTTTAAGAACTTTCTGCAATCTCAGCCACTTCTCTCCCTGCCAGGGAGCACATAAAAAATTAAAACCCAAAAAAAGCTAGAAGCTTTTCTGGGCCCTAATTATAAATATATTTTCACAAGGAGGAGTCAACTTAAGCCTAATATCGTGTGAAATCTCATCATTTCAATACAGTCTTCACTGGATGTAGATTGGCAATTGGAGCTGTGGAATCAATTTTTCCCATACTTGAAACACCCAAACGAGTATGAAATGTGTTGCATTTGTTCCATGCACGTCTTCAGTTCTGCACTTTGCTTGCAGTGGAATGATCATTCTGATGTATTTTTTATAACAGAGCAACGTTTCCTCAGGCTTTGATGTTTCACGTGTGGAGCCATTATAACCATTTGCCATTTAGATGCATGATCTGTGGCTCATCTCCAAAGCTTTGATGCATGCAAGAATTAGTACTATTGATGTCATTGCACCACATGTAAAATATGAACACCTCTTTGTAAGTCTACAGCTGACAGAAGAGGGAGGCAGCCAGTCCACACCAAGGCTGGCAAGCTCCTGTTGGTAAACTTCTCACCCGGTGCCCGGTGACATCCTTCAGTGAGAGCAGGAGGGTGATGCAATGTGTGCTCTGGTCTGTACATGGAGAACAGCTCTAGGAAATTGAACCCTGGGGTCTCCAGATGCCACACTGTGGACATTGACCCTGAACGCAGCCCCATGGCATGTTTCAGGCAACAGCCTGCAGTGTAGTCTGGCTTAAAACAGCCGGCTGACACCAAGCTGAAGTTGTTACCCTGCACCTCCTTACAAAGAAAGATACACAGACAACAAAACTCTGGCTCCTGCAAGCCAAGCGCCTGGGAGCCAGCCTGTCCGGAGAGGGCATGCCCTTGTGCCTCTGCAGTGAGACAACCTTCCTGCTCCTCCACAGGAGGTGCTCATTACAGGCTGCCTTTGCCTTGCTCAGACTCCACTGGTTGGGCTGACACGTCATGTCTGAGCAGAAATCTCATTGATTTTACTATGTACAGCCAGTGTTTTACATGGCAGGATCAAGAGGCAGAAGACAGAGAGTGATTAGCTGAAAAAGAGAACCAAAGCAGGTGGCCAGCAAGGGCTGATGCAAGGATGGAGAGGCAGGGGCAGACAAGAGCATCAGCAGTCAGGAAAGAGATGAGGCTCTCTGGATCCACAAGCCAGTTACACATAGCAAAGACATTGGCTGTTCACATGGTCTCATCTTGCCTCTCAGCCTTACACAGGCATCATGATCCCAGCCATGGCCTTTCCTACCTCTGCCTCTTAGAAGGCGCATGTGGTCACCCCGCTCGTGTGGTCCTGACCTGCTCTGCTGGCTGCAGAACCTCTCATCCTCCTCCTCCCTCAGCCCATGGTGCCTCAGGCAGATGCTGGTAATTCAGAGGCTGAGCCCTGCTATGCAAAGAGGCTACAAAAATAGCTCCCAAAGACTCTGGATGTACCTGCAAGAAAATGTGAACCCATGCAGAGAAGTGGAACCAGAACACTATGCAGGTCCTGACTGCAGCGGCAAGCAGGAATTCCTTTGTTGGCCTCCAAAGGCAGAGCTCTGCATAGCTCTTGGTGACCCCAGTGGACACCCTCGTGTTCTCAGTACCCACCACCCCCTTCTCAACTGCTTTTGAGATGGTCACTGTACATGCCCTTTTCTTTACACTACCAAGCTACAGACTCTCAGTGTCACAGTCAGTCCAGCTGTGCTGTACTGTCACTTCATCCCAGGAGCACAAATCAGGGAGAGACAAGTGTAACTTGCTCCTGCATGAGCACTTTGTGATGTCTGTGCTTGATAAACTGACAACACAGAAGACAAACACGGCAAGAGCTTGCTTTACAGATCACTTTATCCCCTCTATAGTTAATGAGGCTCTGGGGGTAAAATTACTGAACTCTCCAGTTCCAGCTCCCAGGCAGTTCTGCTGCTCCCTTGATCCAAGACTGAACAAAATCAGCCAGTTTGCTGCACGCCCCAGCAAAGGCTCAACCTCATTTGACCAGTGCAGAGCACAGAACCAGCGAGTGCAGGGAGCTGCATTCACCACTGGCAGAAGTCACACTGCCTCCACTCCTGCCTGTGGGACTGCTCACTATGGAACCAGCCCAGCACCATGAAGAGGCCTCAGCAGTGTTCCTGTATTCCTGTTTCACTTCTGAAACAAATGAACTGAATGCAGCATCTTGATCTTTAGCTGCTGACAAGAGACCTAACGTGCTTCGGCAGTATGGCACTCCATTTGATTTCCCCAGCAGAGATCCTTGGTAAATCTACATTGTAAAGGAGAGACCAAGTTAATCTAGAACTCAATCAGGTGTCTCATTCTTCAGTACAGCAGTACAGATCAGAAAGCACTAGGATGGAGGTTAAACAAAGACAGGATCTCCAACAAGGCAGTACCAAGCCCTCAGCCCATCAAGGCCAAGTGCTGCCCTGGGGGCACAGCGGGAACCACCACCTCACAGAAGCTCCCCTGGGACAGGAGGCTGCTTCCCAGCCTGACATCTGCCTATCAGCGAGATACCTGCAAAGTCTCATGGCAGTTTCAATAGTACATCAATTCAAGCATCAAGCAGAGTAAGCTCAGATTGCAGGTAATGAGTAACCAAGTCTGGCCTGCATTCCCTCCCGGCCCAGACCCGGCCAAGAGACCCTCTGAGCTGCACGCAGAGGTGACACAGTCACCTGGGAATCTGCAAGAGACTCTGGGGTATTTCAGCACTCAAGGGGCAGCGTGGCACAGCACAGCCTTGCTTCAATGTACGTTACCAGCTGCCCTTCCTGACGTGCCACAAGTACCGACATAAAAACATATTTGTTCATAAAAACATATTTGTGTATCTAACCAGCATGTAACAGTGCTCTCTGGTGCAATACTGAGAACACATTAAGCTGAGGTGTAGGGTGCCTAGGGTTACATACATTTCCAAACGCTTCCAAACCAACACTTCACATGGACTGCTTTGAATTCCCTGAAATAAGAAGTACATCCAGTGCAGAGCCTCACCCATCCCATCCCTCACAAGGGAAGAGCTTGTGATAAAACAGCAGTAAAACCTTCATCACTTTACTGCCTATAAGTACTTTGGTGCTTATAGAACTGTCCCTGCATCACATCTCCAGAGTTCTCCTCATTTTTCCTAGTGAGGCCAGAAAACATCCTAGGATTAGGGTCACAACAGCCCTCTGCAAGCAGTTAAGCAATGGAACACCAGCATCCTTTTTGTCCAATCAGCCCTCCCCCCCTTCCTATCCAGGATCTTTTTAGGCAGCTAACTAGTTAGAAGAGAGCCACATTCTAAGCAACTCCAGGAATAAGGAATAAGTCCCATCTTCTTGTACCAAAGTGCCAGAGTTGCTTATCACCTGGATGCACAGAAGAAATACCTGCACCATATATAAATCACCTGTCATCATCCTCCCTGGAAAACCCTAATCACTGTGATATCCACTGGATCACTCCGACTAACATTCATCCTGATTAGTTCCTCTAGTATTAATGTGGATGTCACAAGTACTTCCACGTGATTTTCCAGGCTTGTGTGCTTAAGACCATCCTGGTTTCTGCTTCGAGACAAAAAGCAGGTCATTCGTCATCACCTGTAGGGCAGCAGGGCACCAAAGCCCCAGGATTCATTAACTAAGCTGGTCCCTTCCCTTAGGTCTCCCAGCATCTTCTTCTCAGTGAAAAACTGCCCTCAGAGCCCACCAAGCTCTTTGGTGTAGGGAACCTGTGTTCCCATTCAGTTATGTTGCCTATACTCCAGAGCCGATCGCAACACAAGTGTGCAACACTCAACCACCCTCTGCCCACAGCTCTGGCTCCTCAAACCCAGTCTTTAAAGCCAGGGGAGCAGCCAGGGTTGCCTCCGTGTGCTCCTCCAGGGCTGTGCTCTCCTGCAGGCACCGGGCAGCTCACGTCAGCCTGCGGCAGGCAGCACAACTGCTGGGGAGAGGCATCTTCTCCCATAGTAACAGGAGTGGGGATAACTCTGCCTGCTCGGCCCAGGCATCTTATCACAGCGCCAAGAGTTTTACTACCAATTCCTTCAATGCTCTTTTACATTTCACTAGCTCTGCCTCAGACATGGCTGGAATATCAAGTGTAATTCCACGTGCAGGAGCATCAGCTAACCCATGCTGCCCTCTTCAGGAGCTGCTGCTATTAAATCATTACCAGAGCACAACCCTGCTGGGCAGGGAATGATTTGGACTGGTTTTCATGAACAGGCATATCACGAACTTCATTTGGGGAAGATAAAGTGCTTCTGCAAAGGAAGGGCTTTTTCTATGGCACTAAACGCCCTAGTCTTTAGCTCAGGCTCATGGGAGCAAGAACCAGCTTTTCTCCAGGTAAAACATGCAGCCAAGAGACGCAAAGGAAGATATAGGAGTAGGGAGCAGCTATTCCCACTGCCTCTAACTCCAGGAGCAAACAGATGGAAGGAGATGAAGGGCAGCAAAATCCATACTCCCTGCTTCACATTCTGATGCAGGGGATTCCCTGACGGCACATGCCATCACATCCACACCACAGGCACAGGCTTGAAACACTGGCACCTCCTACTTCAGAGGACTTTATAGCTCTGGAAGCAAAGCATCCAGTGACAAAGCAGTCCCTGCGAGAGGAATATGCCGCCCCAGAATGAAAAGGATGGGCATGTCCTGCACAGGAGAGGAAGAATGTCAGGAGCCAGCACACACCCTGTGCTGGGCTTGTCCAGTCATGGACTCCTGAAGCAGGTGTGGAGAAGGGGTATCAAACAACAGGGACAGAGCCATCAAAATCCAAACATTAACAGACCGCCTGAAAGCAAGAACAAGGGAGGATTTTAACATTACATCAGTACAGGGGAGGCCAGAAATAAAGGCATTGAGAGAATTTCAACTATTTATGTTTCATTAAAGAGCTAGAGTTCAGCACAGCAAGGCTGTGTTTGAAGGGCACATCTACATCCGGGAAGGTCATGGTTGAGCTTGTGCCACAAAGGCCCACCAGTCACGCTGTCTCAGAAATGGGCTTTTAGCTTCTGCCCACTACACAAGAGGAAAGAGCTAGACCCAGCATGTCCAAAGCAGCTCTCTGGAGGCAAACAGCAGCCCGTTTCAGAAATCATGTGTTTATAGGTCAACAATGTTTAAATCTTTTGCTCCCATCTACCACCCAGGGACAGCTTTGCATTTTCTTTTTATTTATTACCAAAGCCTATTCTCATTCCAGCCCACAGAGGCTGATGAAGAGTGTTTCTTTATTTTTCATTCCAGAGGATTATTACTTATGTTGAGCCCATTTGTTCCTAACAGAGATGTAAGATGTAATTCCCTAGGAATTCAGATGTTACTTAAAGTTCTTTTCCAATATCCAATTTGCCCTTTATTTATTTAGGGAGTTATTTCAGCAGGAACCTTGCTGCTGAGAGACACCATGACTTGTTTACAGCACTGGTGCTGAAGGCAGCCAGGAGCTGAGGGAGTTGGGCAGGTGGCAACATTACAGATCAGAGAAGTAATTACAACAGAGAATACAACATTAAATATAAGCAAAACCAGCAAAGACAAGGGAGGAAAAGGAACCATAAATTGGGAAAACTACACTGGTGCTCAGGGTAATCCCAGTGCAGGGGCTGGAGCGGGCTCCTGCGCAAGCACGTCCCAGTCAGACATCACCTCGTCTCAGAGCAGCTCTCCCTGCACCGTGTCCCCACTGGGCTGCACTGGCAGGGGCTCCTGGGCCACTGCTCCGCAGAGGGGCCTGGCTGGCTGCAGCGGAGCATGGTGCTGGTAACTCCCAGCCACAGACCCCCTAACTCTGCTGCAGACCCTGTGCAGACCTGGGCAAGCCTCTCCACCTTCTCTTCTGTCAGAGGTGCTGGGTGACAAGGACACCCCACAGCATCTCACACGAAAGTGATGTACTTGTGACCGTGCGGAGCCGCTCTGAGCCTGCCTGCAGCCAGGCATTCCTAGGCCCCCTTGCAACAGAGCTCCCAGCCAGACCTGCCATGAGGAATGGGCCTGGCCTCAGTCAAGTACCAGGCGCTGAGAAGCCTCATTCACATGGATTAATGCTCCTTGTATGGAGAACAAGCCACATTCCTGTCACAGCACCATGCTGCCAAACAGACCCTCCCTCCAAGGCACTTGCTTGGCAGCACCAAAACCTGCATTCCCCTTAACCGCAGGGACTGCTGGAGCACTGAGAAGGTTCATTCCTGCCCCAAACACAACATAGCTGCTAATTATTCCCACTGATGTTAGTTCCCTTTGATCTCACTCTCTGATCATTTAATAGGAAGTAGCTTATGCAGTAATTGAATGTTGGAACCAGCAGACACCCCACCCCCCCCCCAGCAGGGGATACACATTATTTACCCATACAAAATATTCCAAGGGTTATTACCATGTAAACTGTGATGAATTAAATTCACAGGAATTATCTCCGAGGCATGTAAATGAGAAGATTCCTGCAGAGGAAAAGCTGGGGATCTGGCTCCATCCTGAGAGCAACACAGCCATGGAGTGAGAGGAAGCCCAGAACTTAGTCCCATGACTCTTGTGCTACACAGTGAGCAACCAAGTGTGCAAAGGAAAGGGAATGCTGGAAAGCAGAGCCAGCATGTCAAAATTTCCATCTAGAAATGCCACAAGCTTCTGACCACCTCCATGCTAGCATCCCCTTGCACACGTATGAAGAACCCTCACCAAAAGTGCACCATCCACTGCACAGAAGCCTCCATAAATATCCCCAGGTCCTCAGTGCCTCACAGAACTCAGAATGGATCCCAGATGCTGACCGAACCTCTTCCTCCCTTTTCTTCCTTCACCACAACCAATCAGCAAAACATCACAAGATCAGGGGCTCTCCTACCTAAGTCCAGTGGGATCTGACATCCACACAACAAGACACTTGTCTTCTGTCTTTAGATCTGACTTCCACTGCTGGCAACACCAGCCTAACCTGGAGGTCCAATCTAAAGCCCATTCAGCCCAATATCCTGCTGTTGGCAATGACAGAAGAATGGCTAGAGAAAAACACAGCACTTAGAAGAGCAGGCCAGCCTCCAGTGCTGCACTTCGGAAGCTTCCCAAGCCGGAGGGGGGTGGCTGCCTGTGATCTGATGTTCACAGATGGGTTTTTCTTCCAAATTTTACACTTTCATTTTTTGAAACTTTTAGCACCTACAGCATCCTGGCACAAGAGAACTCCCAGAGATCCATGAGACGTGCCTTTCCCTACAGGAGTCCTAAGTAAATGTGACACACTGAAGGCTTAGGTGCTACTGACTTCATGCATTCCTAAAAGAACAAGACACCGATTCCTCCCCCACCCCATGCTGTCTCCAGGTTTTCCCTGGCTAGGTTACAAGGAATGGTGTCCAGGGAGTTTTCCCAAGTGCCAGCTTTGACATATCCTGGGCATATGCAGCCAAACGTCCCCATGAATTCCTGCCTGCAGCTGCAGGGAACAGTACGGGACAGCTGGGAGAGAAGCTGCCTCAGGAAGGTGGGAGGGGAGGGTGGGCACTCTCATCCCATGGGCATGGTGGTGCTCCTTCTCCGAGGGCACAGGAAAGCCCCTGGCTCTGTTGGGCAATGGGCTGTTCAGCTGTGTCCCTCCCACAGGGACTCCTACATCCAGCTCCAGTACAATGGGTTTGGTTCCCCACTGAGAACAGCAGTGCAGGTGCAGTACAGAGCAGAGTGAAATCGTGTGTGTAGCCTGGGAGCCGTTTGTCACAGTCTTTAATTTCTTAGAGTGAAGAAGACAGAAGAATATAGGATTCATCACTTTAAATTCTATATAGAGACAAACCAGCAAGTGCATTTAACAACCAAAATATACTTTATAGACAGTAATAGATACTGTAAAAGTGTAGCCTCATATTTGGATTATCAAAGGCAGAGTATATCAATTTTTTGTTTTGTATTAAAGTTGTTTTTTCCATCTGTTGAAAGTGGCTCTTTGTGATTTCACAGGGCATTACACTTTATGTGTCTCATTTGCTGCACCCAAAGGAATTTCATTCTGCTACATTAAAAAATACCTTGGGACATTGGCTAAGCTTTTAACTTTCCAGAACACGCTGTTCCACGTCTGTCTCCATCCCAGCAGCTACCTTCTTTGAATGTCTAATTTATACATACATATATGTATTCAATGCAACCCACATGTCACAGTGCCTTTTGTCACAATGAGGATTCTGTCTCTTTGTGCCAAATCCATGCTCACCCACCCAGCTGCCACCACTCTGGTCCGAAAGGGACACCCTGAGCCGCGGAGCACACCTAGATCCTGCGCACTGCACACAGGTGAAGCAGGGAGCTACATCAAAGTTCATTTGCTGCAGATGTCATACAGATACACTGCATACCCAGATGCATGTAGTATGATTTCACTCCCCTGTTAATCTTACTTTATCTTTTAAGGTAAAGTGCAGGCCATGCTCACTGAGCATTACCGTGCCAACGCAGGACTGCCTCTTAGTAAAGGATCATCCCCTTCGCCGCACCAGGACTGCGACCCATGAGAAGTGCCATCACAAACCCACTTCCAAATGCATCATCTATCCTTCCTTTATAACCACAGCAACCAAACCATTGAGCAATTTTGTAGTAGTAGTAAGCCTGGTCTCCCATTTGTGCCATGCTCTCAACTCTCTAGCTGTGGTGTATGAGGCATGGACTCCAGTCATGGTGCAACCAAAGATGCTTTATTCAGAGAGCATACAGACTTTTATAGCAGTCTGTCTAGAAGTTAGTTCCATCTGTATTTTTCTATCACAATACAACATTCCTTCTCCACACGCCTGTCCATGTGCTTCTCCAGCCAATGGCTTTATTGATCACGCACCTTTCAGCCAATCACATTACTGTTCACGCGCCTTTACTTAAGCAAGGGTTTTTAACATGTCTTTCTGCTGTTATTTTCCGCTGCACATATAAACCTTGTTACTTCCCCTTCACTTTGATCACACATCTGCATACATAAACATTGTTACATCATCTTCACCTGGACCACACAGCTGCACATATACACATTGTTACTTTCCGCTCACCTTGATCACACATGCTTTGTCCCCTTAGCCCACATCTAGCTCCCTGAACGCTTGCCCTTCCTCTTATTGTCACTTTATTGAATTGGCTGAGATTTAGCTGGGTTTAGATCCTGTTCCGAAGGATCTTGCTACAAAGTAAATACGGGGAAGGCTTAGAACCTTGCTGAATCTGAGCTTCCTACTGGGCCTTCCCCAGCTGCATTATTGCTGCGCAAAGCAATGTGTTAACAATTCCTGTTAACCGGAACTGAAGGCGTAGCTTGGTGGGTGACCTGGCCCTGCTGTGCCAACACACACTGGCAAAAGCCAAAAAAGGGGTTTGGTCCTGCACAGCTATGTGAGCTGGTGAGCACCTTTATACAGCAATATAGACCACAGTGTCCCATCAGGAGCTGTGTAACATAGAGCCAGCCACTGTGAAATGTAGTTCACTCCCATGATAATGAGTGTTACATTCCTTCTAAAATCATTATGGAGAGAATTTCCAGGGCAAAGGAAGCTGCACAGCATTTTCATTGTTACAACAGGCAGGAATCCCTAGCACATGCTGCTTCTCTGATCTTCACTGCAGTGACCCAGAAAGTTCTCTTCCCCAAGAGCTCCAGCCTGCCTGAACTGGAGACTTGCTCATACATAAAGGGAGGATGTTCCTTCTCGGAAGGTGGAAGAAAATCTACCCACTTCTATTAATTCTCCTCATCATGGCAAGTAGCGGCTCATTTCCAGAGCACAACAGGAGCGTGACCTGGCTTCGCAGGACGCCACGCTCTGCTGCCCCGGCCAGACTCTGTGTGTGCTCTGTGGGGAGCTCTGCCCCCCTGGCACCATACGAGGTGCGGGGCAGCCGCTCAAGGAGTCAACACCAAGATTCCACCCCATGTCAAGTGGAACATTTCGGAACCAGTCGGGTGGGGGAGCTCCTGCACTGCCGCAGCGGCCAGCTACGACCTGCCCCGCAGGAGCGAGCGCAGCCCCCGACACCCAGGCACAGCAGGAGGGCCTGCAGTGACACACTGACACCAGGCTCCGCGCAGAACCCACGCTGGGCATGCCAGGCCCTGGGAACTCTGAGCTTGTTGTGTCTCTCTCCTGCCTTTTCTCACAACCTCCAGTATTATTGTAGTGACGCACACCACCAGAGAATAATTGCTGCAGTGATTATTTACAGCCATTACATTAAGCTTGAAAATGCTCCTTTCAATTGAACAATGTTTTTTCAAAGTCAACAGCTGTTTCACAGCTTGAAAGCAACAGTTAAGATAAATTAAATAAAAAGGGTAATAAAATCACAGACTAAATTTAATTTCTGAAGCACATGCAAACTCCAGCAAAGCCCTTAAAGTATCTTTTAAAAACATCCACAGAAACAAAAGCCAATACAACCAACAATTATACCGTGCTCATTAATAGGAATGTGATGTATGAGCACAACTAACTGTGTACATCTAAATATATTTCAAACAAAGCACAAAAACAAATTCATGCAGCATTTATAGCCCTATTCTGAGGGATAAATCAAACAGAGAAACTTCAGATGAGATTTGTAAATCTTGGGATGGAGGAAAAAAAACCACCAACATTTATAATATATATTCGTCCTCTTAAGGTACATCCGTGTATATATAAAGCGCAGTTAATGATTAATCCCTGCCCTTAGGATAAAAAGGTGACCTGGGTTTTGCTCAAGAGCAGTACAATGCCAGAGGCCTATATTAGCTCTTGAAAAGCACCACTTTTCAAGGCAACAAAGGCAATCCAAAGGCAGCACTTACATTTCTAGAGTGTACGACTTCATCTACATGCCAAAAGAGTTTTCTCCAGGCTGATTCCTGTTTGCACTGGGAGAACACTATTCACAATTCAGATGGCCTCTGCTTGGCTAGCGATGAAGTGCCGACACTACACATCCATTTGCCGAGGCAGGAGCCATGCCCTGGCTTTCTTCCACACTCCTGGCACAAGAGCTTCCCCACCTGCAGCACCGTTCCAAGCAGGCTGCTTCCCAAGCAAGCTGCCTCCTTGCCTCCATCTTTTACATTGGTAATCAGCTGCTCAGCATTTTACACTATATCACACTTGAAAAGAAAATGACACAAGAATCAAGAATACATATTCCACCTTCTTCATCACAACTGGGGTTTTGACATGTTGAAAGGCTGTTTCTCATAAATGCTCATTAGTAAGAAGAAATATCCCAAATCAGTTTTCCTCATACATCTTCCCAGTAGGCAGCCGGATTTGGCGCTGCAGTTTTACAAAGCACAAGTATGAGCCAGATATATTGCAACAGACAGGTACATTCTGAGTTACACATCACTTTTCCTCCTTCCTTCGTCACTGCTTATCCCTTGCAAGCAGCAATAGGGACTATGACAAGAAGAGATCAGCCAGCCACTTGTTCTAGAAATCGCCGGGACTACCTCCATGGGAAAAAAAAACTGCACCAAGTACACATCCAAAAGAGTGAGGTGAATATGCAAAAGCAGATGTACCTCATTGCTTTTAAGGATAGTCACCTCTGTGAAGTGGATTACACCAAGTATCTTCCTACACTTGGTGCACAAGCAGGATTTTGGCAGGCACTCGGGACAAGAGGATGTGTTGGCATATATTCAGGATGTGATTCACTTCACCTACTTTTATCTGCCAAAAAGTCAAGACCACCACCTAAGCTAGTCTTTTCCTTTTGTGGCCTGAGGAGACAGACACCCACAGAGGCGGTGCTTGCCTACCCCAAGTATCCCATCTTGGCTGGGATGGATCCCTTTCTCTCAAACAACTCCAGATAGCCCAGAGGATCTGTTTAGGCTGGACACCTAGTGGGACCTGGCCTAGTCTAAAAGTAGATCTCCTACCTGAGGTCCAGCTGAGACAATATAAGGACTCCTTACTGCCGTGGAGATGTTTTTAAAGGTTTGTTGTAAAGAGTTCTGGTTTCTTTTAATGTTGAAGGAGCTGTCTGAACATGTTTGCAAATACAAAGGAGATTCAAGTTGATATAAGAAAAAAAAAAGAAATAACTAGATTTTAAAAATAGTCTAACTTGCGTAATTTCTGTGCAGCAAAGGTAACTAAAGCTACATATGTACAATACTAACGCTGACTGCGTCTCGGTTACATCTCGGCGCTGACACATATGTCCCAGATGGATGTTACATAATGGTTTTGGAAAATAAGCATTTTCCAGTGATTTCTGAAAGTAGAACTTGGTGTGCTGTTATAGCCTGCTCCAGAAAGAACACTGCGTGTCCTACACACACTGCAATGAAATGCATTCCAAAGTGCCATGCAAAATGTCACCTTACCTCACTTAAAATTATTCCATCTAGTAATATCAGGGCAATGATGACAATATGTTGTTCTACACGAAAGTACATGACAGAGCTATTTGTGAGACCTGGCAGCTGCCACTCCTGGCACAGCAGATGGCACCAATAAAAACACAATGCAGGGAACAGGTTGATAAAGACACAGCCCTCATCACACTTCCGCTGTGCAATTACACTCAGCTCCAAGATGCAACCAAAATGCATGGCAGGGTCACTCTTGAGCAGAAAGACCCTGCTCATCTAAGGAAAATAACTCTTGTAGAACAATTAACTTTCTACATATTATTAATCAGAATCATTTTTCATCTTCTGTCCACAGGAACAGAAAAAGCACTCAGGAAAGACATCCAAAATTTTTTGTGTTCATCACACTTTCATTCTTGCTGAGGGAGACAACCTTTCATGCCTTGTAATGCAAATCCCGACTCAGCCAGGATACCATTTGCAGCAACCCTCAATCTACACTGCACTAAGGGCCAGGGGACACATCACCTCCCATTGTCACTTCTTGTTTAAAAAAAAAAAAACAAACCTTTTTTTTTGGGGGGGTGGGAGTTGTTAAACGAGAACATTGCTCATGGAAGGCACCAGCCAACCACTCCTGGAAGCAGAAACAGCCTCCTTACCCCAGGGCACACATGGCAGGGCAGGAGCAGGAGCAGCTCTCCAGCCCCTTCATCCCTGCCCTGCAG
The DNA here is from genome assembly GCA_009823435.2 of Nymphicus hollandicus. Lineage (NCBI taxonomy): Eukaryota > Metazoa > Chordata > Aves > Psittaciformes > Cacatuidae > Nymphicus > Nymphicus hollandicus. The sequence goes on along the minus strand of WTXV02044432.1, from coordinate 9,907 downwards.
ACAGGGCACTGCTAACACCGCAGGCACTTCTGTTGCAGTGGGCAGGGAAGCTGCACACATCCTGTTGGTGCTGACAGCTGGCAGGGACTTACTGCCATCACCTCACAGAAACACTGCTGCAGAGAACAAGGGTGCTAAACAATAGTCACAACCTCTTAATGCCACTGAGACTCTTGCTTATAGTAAGGCTTTCTTTTCAAGTAGGCAAACTAATAAAATTAACCAGAATTTTAAGTTCTAGCTGAAAGCCTGTTAGCTTTTGTAACAGAGAATCTAGAACTGGGGCACAAACATAAAATGCACATACAATGTTTAATATATGACTTCAAACCATGATACCTTTTTAAAGTTGATTCCATCCTTGTTTAAGGAATCAGAGTAACTTACACCAGAAGCTTGACACCCCCTACCTCCAACTCACAACTGCAATCATTAATCATCATCAAAATACCTGGCTGTTAAAAACATGGCTGCAAACCTTGGACCTCTGCAAGGTCCCCCTCACTCCTCATGCCCTGAACAGGATAGACTTCCTCTTCCAGGTCAGTTTTGAACTTTTATGCTTTCCGCTCACAAAGGCATCATGAAATTCTGGATCTATGCTCACCTGACATGACTACAGAGTCCTTTAATAGCCCACTACAAATACTGTTGGACCCTCTTTCCTTTGTATAAATAATTGGGCAAATAATACCATTTAGAGGTTTGAGGGTCCCACCTTTACATACCACAGAGACACAGTTTATGCCAGCTAATGGCAAGATAAAGTGTCTATAAAAATTAGTATGTTTGAAGATATGTGATTTATAAAATACCCTGACAACCATCAAAACGTTATGAAATGTTAGGAAAGTTTCAGTGAAACTTCCATAGCTTCACCTTGGTTTCTCATCTTTACAAAACAGGAAGGTGATGTACCAACAACAAATATTTTTCATTTGTTTTCATAAATTTGTTTCTATTTAAGAGTAACTGCAGTAACTCAGGAGCACAATGTAAACTTCTCCTTAGGAAACCATCACTGCCAAAAGTCCCAGTAGAACACAAATGCTCAGGACAGGCTTTCCTGTCCTGGCAACTGCTGGAAGCCACCAGAGAGCTGTGTGCCTGCACACAACAGCTCACACCAGCTGAGCACTGCAGAGATCACAGCAGGATGCTCTCCGGAGTGCTGGATGCCACAGGGTGGTGGAGAACATTTCATCTTTAATGAGAATTCCAAAGTCAACTCATCTGACACTGTTTTGCCCCTCAGCAGAGAAATTAATTTACACATCCCTACTCAGGTTTATGTATTTGGGGCATCTGTTTAGTTTTTATTACTTCTGGCCTTGGCTCCCACACTCCTTCACAGATCAAGTAACTGCTTCCCCTTGCTGCTAATTCCAACAGCTGGTTATTACTCTCCAGCCTCCTGCTACACTCACCTGGGGAATGGTCATAAATAAACGTGTACAAGCAAGCAGATGCTATCATTTCAAAAACTGATCCACCTAGTAAAAACCTCCTGCTGAGGACTCAAGTGCTGAATCACTGAACATGTGTCTTGAGATCATGTTCATAAAATCCAGACCAATTGACTTTGTTCATTAATTCAAATGAGTAAATGAGGAAAGAGTGTTATGAAAGAGAATTTACTACAAATAAATAATTATATTCTGAACAGGCCAAACACCTGCTCTTCCCAAAAAAGACAAAGGCAAGGTAAGATACAAAGCATGGGGTTTGGTATTTGGTGTAACTGACCACTTTTACACCAGTGGCAGACAAGGTAACATCAAGTAACCGTGGGACCTGGAATCTCTGACTGCAAAGAGAAGAAATACAGAGGGTTCATCAGGCTTTGTCATCTGTGCTAATTGTGTGCTCTTTACTGGGGGGTTAACTGGGTCATTTCTTTCTGAATGTCAGTGCTAGGAGAAAGTGAGTGTGTGCTCCACGTTTAGAATCCACGCAGACTATAAAAGAGAACAAGCAGTGCTTTGCAGACTATGCCACAGGAAGATGCAGGGAAGAAATCTTTTCCCCTGTGTTTGAGAAGGGACATCTTCCTGCAAGGTTAGGCACTTTAGCTTCCACAATCTTTAAAGAATTTACTTCTGATGAGGCCAGCCCACCTTTCAGTGGTGGTGGCCTAACCCACATCCACTTCTGCAGGTTACACAGGTGACAATAATCTTTGTCAGCTGGCACCAGGAATTAAATTGTCTCTTGCTGACTTAAAATGGAAACATCTAGCACTGAAGTGCTCTGCTTTCTTGGTCAGACAGCTCACAAAAACCTCATCTGCGTTAGTTTACAGCCATTTCTACACTAGTACACGTATATTGCAAGGTCAATTACTCTGACAGCAACACATCCCAGTTCAGCTTTTGCAAATCTATTGGGGTTTTTCCAAGAAAGATAATTCCAACAAATTGCGAACATATAGTACAATATTATGAGCTTTTAGTGGATTTTCCTCCTAGACTAATGGCCAAACTCACACGCTACAAGGCTACACATCCGAAAACCTGTCCTTATTAGCTTCGCAGATATACAGCTCAGCCCTTTCAACACTATTGATGCTATATGAGCATTTAAACCATTGTACCAAAACATGACTGACTAGAAATAACTAAAGAAACACTGAACATTCCTGAATACCCAAAATCTAAAATCTACTCCCAATAGTTCTTCACCTACACTAAAACTGATGAATCTCATTGTGGACTTAACACACCACCATTGCACTAGAGATAACGTTTTCAGAACTTGGTGCTATTTAAAATACCAGAAAGACAATCGAAACCTCAAAAATGTCATTCTGGGGGGAAAAATCCTAGTATTTAGGCTAGTAAAACTACCATTTATCAAGAATTGTATTAACCAACTTAAAGAGGAATAAAAGTTAGCATAAATGGCAATAAAAATTGGGTAGTCCATAAGCACAAGTCCAGCAATCCAAATTACAAATGTTGAACACAAGGTCTAACAAGAAGTTTTCCTTGACAGTTCAATACTTTCTCCTACAGCAGCATATATTAACATTTAGGAATCAAGGAGGAGAAAATTCTAAATGAAGGTGCTAAAACCATGCAGTCACAGGATGAATTTAGGTGACAAGAGAAAGGAGATGGAGGACAGACGGGCCAGCACGATAAGCTGCTGCACCAAGTCTGAAGTGTGATGGAAGTCATTCAAACCAGACAGCAGGGAATGGGGCAGAGGAGGGGCACGAGCAGCAGCGACAGGAGGACTCACAAACTCTTTTTTCAGAGTCACTGAACGGGGGAACACAGAGGAATGGGTGTTCTCTCAGTACAAAAGATGATGGGTTTAACTTTTTCTGTAAACATAAGGTTTTGCTCAAGCCAGATTTCAAACCCAGACAAGCAACACTGTCTCATGAGTTACAAACTCCTCATTTCTTGTTATGTTACTTTAAATTTTGGTTCCTGATGTTAAGACTTTCCTCAGAGGTGCTGAATGTTAAGTAAAGTAATACTTGCAGTCACGTATGAAGTACAGAGAACACGGCAGGGCACATTATCAAAGCAAGGCGGGGCTGAAAGACACCATGTGAAGTGTGTTACAAGCCTGAGGTGCATATTCCACACAGGAAGCACGTCCTAAACATAGATTAAAACCACGCAGCATGAACAACCCAAAGGACACTGCCCCGCAGCGGCATTTATCCCTGACGCTTCCAGGCTCCTAGGTTACTCAGCTCAGCACACAAGGTCCCAGACAGACTTTCGTCCTAACACTTGAGAACAATAGTCATCCACTTCTGAATTGCTATCCCACTTTTGGAACAGGGAGGCTTCCAAAGTGAAAACAGTTATCTTCCTCATACCATGGCTGTGTGGTTAAGACGCCAAGTACAGTAGAAATAAGACTACATTGGATTTACGCGTTTCTCTTCAACACAAACAGCTGCCCCAGTTATACAGTTACTGAATTCCATCAGACTCGCTGGACAAGAGCCCAGATAGTACTACCTAGAGGGAGCTTTGCTGATGCTCCACTGCCCGCGGAGACCTGCGCTGCAGTTTCACGGAGTCTTTAACCCGAAAAACCAGGAACGCCTCCGAAAGGGAAAGCTCCGCTTGCCTCACCCCGCTGAGCCCGCTGCCGCCCCATTCATGGCTGCAGAAGCAAAACCGGTTACTTGAGGAACCGGGGGACGACTGCTCTGAGCCAGAACTGACCTGAGGCAATGAGTAGGGTTTTTAACCCGGAAGAAGCCTCCCCTCCGCTCGTGGTGCCACCTGCGGCAGCGTAAGACCGCGAACCGGCGGCACCAGCCGAGACCCCGGTTTTGAAGAGCACCGCGCCAGCGGCGTACGAACCCATCACTGACCGCACACGGCCACAGGCTCCCTGAATACCCGGCACGGGGCGGAGCCGGAGGCGGGATCGAGCCGCAGGAGAGCGGCCCCGCCCCGTGCCGCCCGCCCCGCCAGGGCCTGCCCCGCCTCAGCCCGCCCGGGGCCGGCGCAGGCTCGGCAGCCGCGCGCTGCCATGGCGGTGCACGTTGGCCCGGAGGGACCCGCTGCCGGCCCCGCGCTCTGGGCCGAGGTGTGGGCGCTGCTGCCCGGCACCGAGGAGGAGCTCACCTTGGCGCTGAGCGGAGAGGTGGACGACTGCGTGCAGCCGCTGCTGCGGCGGGCCCGCGGGTTGCTGTACGGCGCGGCGAACCGGCCCGGCGGGGAGGCGGCGGCGGCGCTGCGGCGCCTGGGCGACGTCCTGCGGGACTACTCGTGGGAGAAGCTGAACGCGGGCCCATGGCGGGAGGTCAGCAAGGCCTGGCGGCAGGTCTACACCTACGGCTGCCTCTTCGGGGCGCTGGCCGAGGTCGCCGAAGACCGCCCGCTGGCGCCCGCCGTCCGCCTCTGCGACATGGGGCTGCTCATGGGCGCCTCTGTCCTGGACAACGTCCTTGCGCGCCTCGTCCGCGTCCTGCAGCAGCACCTGCCCCGGGAGCAGCGGCGCGGCGCGGCCGGCCTGGCCGCTGAGGTACGGCCTGAGGGGCCCAGCGCCCCGCGCGCTCCCCCGCGCCGCCCTCCCTTTCCCTTCTTTCCCCCTGGAACGCGCGGACCGGGCCGGGGGCTCGGCGGGGCCGCCGCTGGCAGCTGCGGGACCCAACACGGTGTTGCAGAGCGTCCGGACCGAGCCCCGCCCCGCGCCTGCCGTGCGGCCGGAGGACGCGCTCCCGCGGCTGCGGTGCCCTTCGCTGGAGCACTTCCGAGACAACTACCTCATCCCGCAGAAACCCGTGGTGCTGGAGGGGATCATGGACCACTGGCCGTGCATGAGGAAGTGGAGGTGAGGAACAGGAGGTTGTCCCCTGTCTGCTGAGGACGAGGATCGTTCAGTGCCCGGTACGGGGTGGGAGCCGGTGCGTGCTGCTGAGCGCTCCAGCGAGCCGCGCACGCCGGGGTCAGGCGCAGCAGCGGGGTTTGCAGCTCGGAAAGGGAATATCGGAGGTGTGGATCGGTGTGACTGGCTCCTTCGTGATGCGTGGTTGAGCGTTGAGTTCCTGACACCGCCGTTCAGGAGTGGGTAATACCGTGCGCTGCGTGTGCCATGTAAGCAACGGAGCCAGCGTTTCCAACACTGAGAATCGAATATTTATGATTCCGTAGAAAAAGCGAAACAACACTTATGCTTAGTTCGAGCAATTGCTTTCATTCTACAGCCAAGGATGAAATTGACGTTAACCAAACACACTTATTTCATAGGGGATTTATTCTGCTTTGAGGGAAGGTATTCCACTGCTTTACTTCAGACACTTAAAAAGATGAACATCTCTGTTTAGTGAATATCATTGTCAATGGCAAGATTTGTATGGCACCAAAGTAACTCCTCCACCTTTAGCCAGGATGTGTATTACTGGCACCTGCTAACAGAGTTTGGCTCTGACAGAGAGCTGATCTGGCATGATGATGAAAACGTAAAACGTGTTTAGCAAAGTGACAGCAAGCGGTAGAAAGGTAAGCCATCACTAGGCAAGAGAGACTAACAGCTTACATCTCTTCAGCTGGCAGGAAGCAACAGTTAACTGAGGTGAACAAGGTTTGAAAACAAACCAAGAAGGACATTGTGGTATAATGTGTACACAAACTTGTATGCTTGTTTCCTTGCTGCTTCCATCCTTTTCTGGTGCCTTTTGCGTCTCATTGGTTGGTTTTAGAGAGAAAAAACTCATGGTAGTAGAGTTTTATTACTCTAAAAGATTGCTTTTGCTCAATTGCCTTGCATTCAAAATCAGTAAGAGCAGCAGTATAAAGGGGTAACAGAACTTTCTTTATTGCAGCGTGGACTATTTCTGTCAAGTTGCTGGGTGCCGCACAGTTCCTGTGGAATTGGGCACCCGATACACAGATGAGGAATGGTCTCAGAAGCTCATGACTGTTGGTGACTTCATCAGCCAGTATATTGTGAATGAGGTCTGTTACTCTCATTTTGATTCATACAGCAATGTGTTACTGGTACCAAATTTCTGCTTAGGTGATGTCAGGGAGGGGTGTGCTATAAGCACAACCCTGAATTAGAAGGTTTGATGTTTTCAAGGTCTGAACCTACTAATAGTTATTGTAACAATATCTAGGTTTGATTTTTATATATAATCAAGTGTACAGCAGCTGGAATTTGATGAATAGATGAATACCTTCTGCAGCAAAATCCTGAGTGGTGGAATCTAAGGATAAGGGATACTCAGTCAAGGGTTTTGTTTCTCTTGGTTATTAAACTGCTTAGTGAGATGTAGGAATCCAAATTCCTGTGCCACTTGATTAGCAATTGAATGTCCCTTGACTTTCCCAGCTGAGAATCCAGAGCCCTCATTTCCATTTCCAGGCCTTCTGGCAGGGAGGACTATGTGCACATGGTCTGTGGTACAGCCTGGAATGGAATCCAGGATGCTTTTGGGGGGGAAGGTGACCCAGTCTGTGTTCCGGCAGGGATTGGCAGTAACGATGCAGAGCACTGTCACAGGACTGGCAGCAGAGCTGATGGGTGCTGCAGGGTTATAACTGGGCTGCTTTGGGAGAGCTCATGTGTTGGAGGTGGGGATACAGCTGCACTTGCCATTTTGCAATAGCTGGAAGTTGCTATTTCAGAAGACCCCTTATCCTAGTCAACTGTTGAAACAATTCTAGTACTCTGAAATAGACATTGGAAATGGTGCTTTCCTGTAAGTAAATTCTGCTCGCCTATAAGAAAATCAATTGACTGAGAATTCTTACACTATGTGTCACTCTCTGTTTCTGTGGTTTTTTCTTTCTCCGCTGTGATTTCAGAAGAGTGGGGGATACCTTGCCCAGCACCAGCTCTTTGATCAGGTAAAACTGAGTGAATGTTTTTATGTTTCTGCTGTCCAGTTTTCCCTTGTCATCTCTGCGGATGTCAGCCCTGCTAGATGGAAAGGCATATGGAGATTCACTGTATTATTTATGTTTCTAGTCCCACAGTCTGAATGAACAGAGGAAGGGTTTTGTTCGATTTGGTCGAAAGGCATGGAAAAAAAACTCTTTCAGGGGTGAAGACGTTCAGCCTTGGTGCTTTTCAGTACAATGTAACATAAATGTATAGGGATATCACCTGGAAAGCAGCATTTCCCTAAAGAATATGTAAATCAGGGAATAGGTTTGGACAAGAAGCAGACTTCAGTGGTGATACGTTCACCATATTCTGAAATGTCATTCCCGTTAACCAGAGATCAGGTTGATGGGAGATGCAAAAAGGGATCTCACAGAGATTCTCTGAAGAATGAGAAACCCCTTTCTTTCTCCCACCTCTCCTTCCAACAGAATCTGCTTGCTAGGACAGAAGGTGGGAGGACATTTCCTGCAGGTTCCTAGCAGTTCAGCTACTTCTCTTCCGCCTTTGCTGGACAAGCAGGTCATTTGTTTTCTTTGTGTCAAGCCTTGTTCCTCTGTTCTGTGAATGACATACCTTTAGCAAGTCAGCACAAACCTTTCTAATGTCTATTTCTTTATGTGAGTAGATCCCAGAATTGAAAGAAGATATCAGTATCCCTGACTACTGCTGCCTGGGGGAAGGGGAGGAAGATCACATCACCATCAACGCTTGGTTTGGTCCACGAGGCACTATCTCACCTCTTCATCAGGATCCCCAGCAGAATTTTTTAGCCCAGGTCTGTACTGTGCTTACTCTGTACGTGCCGTTAATGCTGCACCTAGGAAAAGCGCTCACGGTGTGCAAGTGCTAGAGACAAGGGTAGCAGACAACTTGATGAACAATTGAAAGGTAGGGAATATGCAGATATTGTTTTGCTATTCTATTGCATTTGTTGCTGCTGCAGCTTAATCTTGTAGGCCACAAGTGCTCCTCATTGAGATAGATCATTACTTATCCTCATTTTGCAGATGATAATTGGGAATCACAAGAAGCAGCTTTTCCAAGGTCACACACAGATTTTGTTAAGAGTTGGAAAGAACATAGATCCTGTCATAGCACACCAAGGAACTTGCTTTTCTATAACTGGAAGATTTTGGGGTGGATGTGGGTGCATACTTTAACAACTTCAGACAACCCGGTAAAATAACTACTCATGCACACATTGAGAGTCAGATGAATTAGTATTTGCGCCGTGACCTCATTGCTGCTAAGGGAGATGCTGTTTGTAGGCTTCAGAGTGACACAGTAACACAGTGGGGCCCTGCTTGGTATGTCCATATGTAAGTCCAAAGATGTATTCCTGGTCCAAGCAGCTGACAGCTTCAGACCCTGATGGGATTTGTGTTCACTGGAAGGAGTTTGCTGTTTCTTAAATGGCTTACACTTTCAAAGATCTTCCAGGAGGATCATGATGTTGAATGCTTTCTACTTATGTCTATTTGTAGATTGAGCCTTAGTTCCTCTGTCACAAACAGTTGCATCTCGCTAACCTGTGTTTTCACTTGTAACTGAGGCTTAATTCAGGCCTTCCTAATGTGAGTTTTTACAACTCCAATAGTCTGATTTAACTTTTTATTATAGCAGTGTCTGTTTATTGTGAACAAAAACAATGTTTCTTGTAATCAGGTCTATTTTACTGTAAAGTGCCAGCCTTGGCCACAGTTTGTAATGTAATGTGCAGGTTAATGACACATGGAAAATGTTTACTGTCCTATACACAGGTATTTGGAAGGAAGTATATCCGCCTGTATTCACCACAAGATTCAGAGAACCTGTACCCACATGAAAGTCAAATTCTTCACAACACCAGTCAGGTAAATAGTTACCTGAAATTCTAATATCAGTAAAATGTTGTTTTATCAAATTGGATTTGAGAAAAGAGATCCTACTGATGATTGTTTTGGTTTTTCATAGGTTGATGTGGAAGACCCTGACTTAATTAAGTTCCCCAATTTCAGAAAGGCTGCATTTCAATCCTGTATTCTGATGCCTGGACAGGTTCTGTTTATTCCAGTTAAATATTGGCACTATGTACGATCGCTTGATGTCAGCTTCTCGGTCAGCTTCTGGTGGTCGTAGCTCTGAAGCATGCAGAAGGTCTGTTAGCATTGCAACAGGAATTAAGAATTCTTAAGTACAAGAACGTTCTTCCCTTTCCAGAGGTTAGAGGTGGATTAAAAAACCCAACAAACTTGTGCTTCAGCATGGTGAAAGAATCTGGATGGATAAATGGAAAGAAGATGCTGCAGCCACTTCATTGTTGTGGGTGTTTCAAATATGAACACCTCATAAAGAGCTTATGTTAGGTCATCATCATGTATGTGTGTACACCTGAAACAGCTCTATCTATGGGCGCTGCTGGGACTCTGCTTCTAACTGTATTTGGCACATCAGGTTAGTGTTATCTTCTACTTGGATTTAATAACAAACTGGGAGTTACACAAGCAGGGTGTAACTCCCAGTGAGGGATGGTGCTACCCAAAGGTAGCAAGATGTCAGT
>WTXV02044431.1:0-38633 GCA_009823435.2 Nymphicus hollandicus | reverse complement strand
AGTTGTGAATGCTCCATCCCTGGCGGTGTTCAAGGCCAGGCTGGACAGAGCCTTGGGTGACATGGTTTAGCGTGAGGCGTCCCTGCCTGTGGCAGTGGGGTTGGAACTAGATGATCTTAAGTTCCTTTCCATCCATAACTATTCTATGATTCTATGAATTTGTGTTTTCCTACCATTACTTTTTTCCTCTGAAATACTAACGTAAGTTAAGGATCAGTGCTCTATTCAGAGGCCTCCTAAGAACAAGGGTGTTAGACTGACCACTGATGTGCTGAAGTACCTTGAAACAACTGATATATAGAATATTGTTGAATTTGTCAGCTGTGTCTTAAAGGCCCACAAGAGTGAAAAGACAAGCTGGACCAACAGCTCTGAATCATATGCCCTCTTCCCTTTAAAGGAAGCTGCAAAATGCAAACATGGTGTCTCAGTATATAGTTATCGTAGGGTCAGATTTAAAAGTGACTGCCTTTTTTAATTCTAATATAGGCTGAAAAAACACACAGGCATGAAGAACTGTTGTTGACAAGTGGTTTTCTTGCTAAATTAACAAGAACAAATAATTCAGCTGTTGCAGAAGTAACAAAGTTAGAAGGAAAAATATTCTTTCTGCATTAGGGCAAAGCAGGCTCTACTACTGTATTCAGACATGAAAAGGAAGAGGGACACAGTGGCAGGAGAAAGGAGGTAGGAGGGAACAACAAAGTAACAACACTTCTTAATGGTACAGTGTGGGTCCTTTATGCCTCATAGGAAGTGAGGCATTACACATTGTGTTTTTAAATTAGGTTTACCAAGTGTAAGACAATCTCTAAATGGCTCTCATTGCTTTTATTTAAGAAGCATTTAAGTAGAAAAACAAAGAAATGGGAAAAAAAAAAAGTCAACTCTTTTAGTGAATTGTCATCTAGCGCCGGCATTGTCATAGCTTTAACTGATCACAGTAACACAAATTCACATAGGATACTGTGTTTATTTTAAACACTGTTTTCTCAATAGCCCAGTTTAGGGGGGCAGAGGAAGGGAGGAGGAGAAATGGGGGAGAGGAGGGAAAAACTAACAGAAAAAAAAGGGAAGGAAAAAAAAAGGGAAGGAAAAGAAAGACTAAAGAGGACATTTTAACTCTTCCTTAGTCATCAAAAGAATAACAATTCTATTGTCTACCTATACACTTGTGGTATGCGATACCATGCCAAGTCTTCACAATACCAAATGAAATAACACATTAGAGATGAGCTTCAAAAGCCTAGTAAACCACCTTTTAGATATTATTTCCCCAGCTTAGTGAACCTAAATGTAATGTAATTGTAATTTAATACCGTTTGGGAAGCTAACCAATACCTCTGAAATGGAAGAGAAAAAGTTCATCTTGACTCTGACCACCCACACTACTCACTAGGGGGAAGGTGGTTATGTAGGAAACACTGTCACTTGTGAAGAAGAGGCATAGGCTTGACCACAGAGGTAAAGAGTACATGAGGTTAAGTCTTATGGGAAGAGTAGTTATTGCTGATATTGGAGTAACAGTACATAATAAAAAAAGGTGATAGTTTTTCAAATAAGGGGGGCAGCTTTCAAGCACCTTTATTTCCAGTCATCTGGCTTCATTCTGTCTTATTAGATATTTGCAGTTGCAAGGAAAACAACTTATCAAAAGAACTTATCAACCAGCCTAACACTGCACTTATTTGTTTGCATAAACTTTGTAGACCTTTTGTGATGAGAACACTGTTTCCAAGCAAACTTGACATTACACAGCCTACTTAATTTCAATTCTTGATAATAGTCCAACTTAGGGCATTAATTCTGTAGCACTGCATTTTCTACATCATTTAATCAGGATCTTAATAAAACAACCTGAGACATCAGGCTGGCTACAGAAGTACTAAAAGTTATCTGAGGAAAGTTAAGCCATGATCCTCATGAGGATCATGAGCCACACTGTTATCTGTTAGAGGGACAACACATACACACTATACACAGTGATTTAAAGTAGGATTTGAGTTTTCATCAAATATAGAAGAATTTGGATTTTCCATGTTAGCAAATTCTATTCTATGACCTACATGGTATTTTAAGATGAAAGCAAGTATGAATCTGGATTGTCTCTGGCTGAGCTAGCTTCTTCTGCAGTGGTTTTCCATGCCTCCAGCTATTCATTCAACACCACCAAATAACCTCTAGGAATATCAAGATTAGTTAGACTAAGGAAGACTGCTGTGTGGGTTAGCTTCCTGATCAACTATCATTTAGCTAAGGGCTTTGTTCATAAACTATTAATCAGCATTTGGACACCTTACCCTCAGCTCCGTTTTTAAAAATAGTGTAGAATGATCTTTTATGCTATTGCTATTCATCGTTCGTATCTATTTGTTTATTTTGTCCATTTTAGAAACTGCTTGATAGGAGGATGCAATCACACTGCAACCCTGCAGATCAGGACTGGAAAGCCACTTGTGCTTAAGATGCTCTTGATTTCAATATTACGAAGACTAGGATTTCTTTTTCTTCCTAGTTCTTTGCTAAAGCTGTTATTTTTAGTGCACTTTCAAGTGCCGTAATTGTTTGTGTTGCATCTATTCACTTTTAAAAGTATCCTGTGGTGCAACTGCCAAAGGCAGGAAATAGAAAAGCTGAGCAGGCAGGGAACACTAGTATTGCTGTAACTTGAAAGACCAGTATTAGGTGCAGTGGCACTTTCTAGGTTACAAATTCCACAGGAAGGAGGATCTGTTGCCTTGAGAGAAGGCTAGTTTCTGCCTAGAAGGCAATTAATACATCCCAGGGAGTCTCTGCCTCCATTGGAAGTAGTTTACCTCCCCCTTGATATTTAGCAGTAAAGGATCTCTTCCAATGGTGCCACCTGCCAGTTCTCTGTTTTTTTTTAACAGCGGTCAGTGACGTACCCAGGCAAAACAAAGATTTTTGAATCAAACAGAATCTTGGATTATACCTTCAAATAGCGAGAATTGCACAAAATCATGGAAGGAAACAGAAAGTCCCTCTGACTGCTATTTTAGTGGCAGTAGTTTATGTACAGAAATGTGATAATGCTCCATTTGAGTACTAAGCACCAAGTGTGCACAGTGGACAGGACCCTGTGTTGACAAAGAATGGAAGAATCAGGACTTTGTAAGGAAAAACGTGAAATCTAAAGTTTGCAATGTCTCCAGGAAATAGCTTTGCCTCCAGTCTTTAGTGGAACCTTACACAGGTGTACGTAGCCAGATAATCTGCCCTGAGCTAGAGGCATTTGTTTATAGTGTCTGAAACAATATGAAAAAAGTGTTTGGAATGTAAATAGCTTAGTTAATGGAAAAAAAAAACCACCCAGACAAACAAAAAAAAGTCAGCACTAATTCCAGCTAAGCCAAACCAACTGTGGAGCAGCTTAGATCCATTAGAATATCTGGCCAAAACAGGTAGCTCTTGCCATACTGAGATTAACCATGCCCTAAAACAAAAAAAAAGGAAGAAAAAAAGTCTGACTTGTAGCTTAGGAAAGTGCTAGGAAAATTTCAACTATCATTTCAAAGGAAGATGGGAATTTATAGTAGAATACGAAGATGGTTAGGTAGATGAGTATATAAATGCCTGCATTTGCCCTTTACTGGACATTTATATTAGGTTGTGACTTGCACTTCTGAACATATAGGTTGCTATAAATCTGGATTTCGTAATTTAGCATAATCAAACTAGTGTTGGTTTCTTTGCTTCCAGATATAAAAGTTCTAAGTTCAGTGAAAATGTTTTTCATGTTGCAAAAATGTCTTCAAAATATTAAAAAAAAAAAAAGAAAAAGTAATCAGTCTGGAGTTCATCCTGCTTGTGCTTACACTTTACAAAAGTGTAAAGCTTTATAAAAGCTTTGCAACTGATTTTTAACAGCAGTCAGACTTTTGAAGATTTTAAAAACTCTAACGTGTTTGATACAATACTATAATATTTGCCTGAAGCCTTGTCATGATTTGTTTTGGAAGTAGGTCTGATGGTAGGTCAGTCAATCAGTGTTTGTTTCCAACAGTCTTGTTAGATTTCATTTCTTGTCAGCATCAGAAAAAAACCTGATAATGATTTCCCCCCTGGCTTATAAGTTTTCAATACACTTATATTAACAGATTTGCATTCTGATCTAAACTGTGAAAATGAAGTGCTTGAACCTTGTGCTGAAAGCATGAATGTCCTCATGATACAAACAGAACATCTGTTCAGATGATAAAGCTAAAAGAGGTGTTCCTGGAATATAATATTTTGGGTGAGATCATAAAGGCCTACTTTAGTCCATTTATTACAAGCATTATATTTTACTGTTCTCTCTGAGACTGCCTTAGCCTTTTGCAATATATTTGCTATAGAAAGCAGAGTTACTCAGATTTCCTTCTATATAAAGGAAAAAGACCATGGAATAAAAATGTAAGCCCTTTTTCTAATGTTCATCTCCAGTATGGATAGGACTCAACAAAACCCCAAATCCCTCTAGTTCTCATACATTAAATACAGTTATTTATAGGTAATTAATGAGAGTAAAAGTAATTTTTCAAATTAAAAAAAAAGGTAATGAAGGTGTTGAGAGGTATCTAATATTAATATTAATAAGAGAACAATTGTTTTGATTGACACAAAGGAGACAGAATAAAGACCTGGGCAAGTGGGGGGGTAGGGGCTGGAATCCCATGAGCCACTACAAATGGAGATTGAAGTCAAACTACCATAGCTGAGGCTTGCAACAGGCTCAAATGCTATATGGAGCGAACAGTAGTGGGAATTCACAGATAACCCTTTGACAACAGTATAGCCTGAAAAGCTATCCTTCCCAAATAAACTTCTTAGGAGTCACAGTGATACTGAAGCATCTTATACCTAGAGCTGCATTTTGGCAGAGAGGGTAGTCAAACATTCATCAGACCTAGAGATTAGAGTCTGTACTCATAAGGTTGTTTTCATTTTCAGTGTTATTGGAAATTTTAGAGGTATTGTATGAAGTAAGTTAGAGGTATGTATCAAATACAAAAAAACTATCAAGTTGACAGATATGTAAAATATCTTTATAACAGGAGTGACTACAGAATCTAAAGGCTTTTCCATAGGGAGAGGACTATGTGTGATACCCTGTCGCTCTAAAGAGACTGGCTGATATTTTCCACATATGCAGCTTCTAGCAAAGGCAGCAGGAAGAAAAACACATAACTGAAGCAAGAATGTAAACATTTTGCTTATATGTTTGTTTCTTTCACTTGCCTAATTTGTTTTACCAAGTGCAAGGTGTTGAAAAGAAATTAACTGCTTATCTGCCTTCCATACTGGAAATGAATAAATGACTTGCACAGTGCACATTGTTGTGCAGATTTGTTGAGAGGGAGGGATGGGAACTAGAGAGCTGCATATTATAGCTGGAGGTTAAAGCTAAAACTCAATGGCCCTGCTGGTCTTTGAGTTTCATGTGTCAATGGGAAATGTGGTCATGGTGATACTATTTTCTTATGTTCTCTTAACTTAAAAGCTCTCTTGCTTTACATGAACTGCAGCATTCTTGATTTTATATAGCACATCCCACAGTCTTCAACTTACTAAGGTTGTTTTTCCTACTTTATCTTTCTCCTTTATTTTGTCACTGTTAAATATATGCCAGTATTATAATCATAAAATCATGCAATCTTAGGGTAATGTGGGTTATTAATAAGGTCTTCTGTGCTGCAGTGACATTGGTAATGCAATGCATATACTAAATCAAAATGGAACTCAGTGCCAGTAAGGGATTCCAACATTTACACCTCACTTATTTTGTAGGGCAATGGACTGTTGTTTCCTAAGTGTAATAGGAAAGGTTTAGTAAAAGTTAATACTTAGTAGAGTAAGGAAAAGAACACATGCAGCAGTAATAGCTGTTGACAGAACAACCATTTCAGAAAAGCTGCAATATGTATCTGTCAAATTTAAAGAAGAAAAAAAAAATCTGAGAAGTCATTCTAAGAAAACATGCACATGGTAGGACAAACTGGCTGAAAAATGTCAGAGGAACATAGGCAGCAACCATGAAAGCAGCTCCAAAGGGGATGCGAGGGTGTTTCTCCCTCTGAATGGCATACTACATGTAAAGCAGTTGCAAATATTTTCTTCTTTATTTGAAGTATTTGTACTAAAAAAACCCCAACCAACCAATTAAAAAAAAACCCAAAAAAACAAAAACCCAAAACCAACCAACCAACCAAACAAAAAAAAACACTACATTTTTTTCTGCTGTAGTATAAGCACGAATTACTTTGGAGCCTGATATCACCATGTAACTCTACCATATGGAAATAGAAATGGAAATGGGGGTTGGAACTAGATGATCTTAAGATTCTTTCCAACCCTAACCATTCTGTGATTCTATGAATTGCTGGAAGAGACATAAGGGATGCCATAGGATATGACAGTTATCTATCATCCCCAACTTAAACAGACTTTCCAGAATGAAGTATATATGTCCAATAGCTTTATATAATAAGAAAGAGACATCTAATACTCATATGATATGTGTGGTATGCTCACTAATGAGAAGTGCAGCCATGGCTATCTTCAAATGCTAAGAACAGTGGTTGCTTCACCTGGAGAATTTTGTAGTACAGAAATCAAAATTCTTGCAAGTGGTTTTGGCTGAAAATGGATTTCACCCCAATTTTGAACCTGAAAAATAAAATAAACTGGTTATAGCTTTTTGAATAATAGATTCTTTGAATACACTTACTGATTTTTTTTTCCGATGTAATTAAAGTAACTACTGAATTACAATATATATAATAAGCTTATTGGATTTTTAGAAAACATGAGATCAGAATTGCAAAAACAAAATCAGGAAGTGTAAAAGGCCATATTTGTTGTCATTCATCACCTTATTTCTCAATGTCAGTTATGCATCTGTCACCTGTGATGTACCACCTGGAAGGTTTCAATTAATTTTTCTACCTTTACCATAAAGTGTTGGCATGCATCTGTTGAAATATTTATCAAGATCCTGGAACAAATGTGCCTGCTAAAGTTTATGTAAGAGATGAGCAAGAGTTCTGCACAACAAATGCATGTGGGTGGAGACACACACAGAGTAACTTATTGTGATATGATTAAAATGAAGCATTTCATTAAATTTTTAATGAATTTAAACTTTGCCTAGTTTTCAAAGAACTATGGGCAGGAAAAAGTTACCATACTAACTTCCTTTGATTATTCTTTACTAAAAATTACAGAGGCTGTGTGGGACTTCACAACAAAAACAGCTCATGGAGCTACAATAAAAAGAAATATATGGTGCATCCAATACATTTAGGCAGAGAAGATGACCTGATTTCCTCTACTACATGACAGTGATTAATATATGAAGCTATTCAGAAAGGAATCGTACAGTGTGCTATAAAATTGAAATTATGTACAGAGTGAAAATCACATAGAACCCTGCACTGCAAATCGCTTAGAATGCTGAAGTACTCTTTCTTCTCTAGGAGATTGGGACCTCTAGCACCAGCTTCAGCATTCAGTCCACAGATTAATTTATGTCACAAAGGGATAAGGTAGGGAGATGGAGCATCATATTATGTGAACTTAATGTAAACCAGTTACTCTGGGAGTTAATGTTCTGTGTTGAAGTCTTTTAGACATGAAGCAAAGGAGGGCATTTTGCTGGTTTGGAAGGCAAATGCTGGAGCAACTCTTGGGGCATATGCTACTTCTTGTTATGTAGTAGGGACAGAATTCAACCTGCAGGCATCAGAGAATACAGACATTACAAATTTCTTCATGCACACATGTTCTCTGAAAAGCACAGATAGGAGTCTGGAACCAGTAAACCCAGAAAAACTACCCAGATTTACTCTGGCAAACTGAAAGCAGGAATATCACATAGTTTAAGACCTTTTCTAAAAATACCCAGACAGACTCACACAGTTGTACTGTAGCCAGACAGTACTACCATAGTTGTCCTTTATGACCTTTTGTGTGTCTAAAGCATTGCTGCATTACAGTTACTCTAAGCAGGGAATGGCATCTAGCATCAACTGCACAAAGCTGCTCTCTCATGATTTCTGGCCAGAATCAGTGTATAAAGGGAAGATAACTTTTCTAGTTATAACCCTTGGTCTGCTTTTTGTCAGAGTTGTTCTACTCTGTAACTTAGAGACATCCTTTCCAACTTCTGTGTGGTATAACAATCACCTGCAGCAAACAAGAAGAATGCAAACTAGAAGCAACTAATAACCTGTTGTCCTGGGTTCAGCAGTAGCCGTTCTTTTTTTCTTCTTCTCAGTAGCTGGAGCAGTGCTGTGGTTTTCACTTTCAGCCTGGGAACAAGGCTGATAACACCAATGTTTTTAGTTGTTGCTAAGTAATGTTTACTCTGACCAAGGACTTTTTGAGTCTCATGCTCTGCCAGGGAGGAGGGGAAGCCCGGAGGAAGCAGAGACAGGACACCTGACCCAAACTAGCCAAAGGGGTATTCCATACCACAGCACGTCATGCCCAGTAAACCCATGCCATCGAAATGGGTGCTGCATGGTTCGGAGTTACCAGCTAGGTTTAAACCACGACACCTGTGCTCTGTATCCTCCTTGAGAGAGTTCCAAATGAGCAAGATGCAAGCTAGTTGCAAGTTTGAGGGCTTTTCATAGGCAAAGTTTTGCTTAACTCTTATTTGAGCATGTGCATCTGGGGGCAGAGTACAGAAACTCAAGGAGAGCAAAACTACTCTTAAGGTTCTTACAGTAAGCAGCTTAGAATTTCAAAGAGAAAGTTTGAAGGAGCTAGGTTTTGTTAATCTTCTCCCACTGTGCTACTTCAGACATGTGAGCTGAGAGAAGGACTCATGATTCACCCTGAACTCTTCAAAAGCAAGTGCTCTTTCCTCCACCCCACAATTCACTCAAAACTCCTGCTTTGAGGACAGTTCCGCAGTACTCATGATTTTACTTTTACTTGCTTTTACTTTTACATGCTTTTACTTGTTATAAGAAAGAGATCATTGGCACAATGGGTGTAATAATTTTTAGTTTAAACCCGTGGATAAGCATGAAGGAGCAGAGGTGGCATTTCACGATCAGAAATAGCTTGATTGTTAAATCCTACCTTCAATTAATCTAATCTTTCTATTTCATAGATGACATTGCATTCTGTTTAATAAAGTTTAACACCTTGTTGTTTGTCAACTGGCCTTTGCAGAAACTTTTTCTTTGCAACTCGCTAACAGTGGGCAAACCAATTATAATAGATCTTGGACATTTAGAAGTGTAGGGCAATAGTAACTAACAGCTACGTTTAACAAGTGTTTGAAAAGTGAGTTCTTGATAATCTCACACAAATGAGAAGGGTTGTAGGGTGGAGAACACAGAATGCATTATCCCTGGAGTAGCAGAAATATTGGAAGAAACAAGTGATACAAACTAGATTATGTTTCTTGGCAGAGAAGTGTGATGGTCAAGAGACCCTTTTTTATTTTTTTTTCGTGTGCCTCAAAACAACTCAAAAGGGAGATGGAACTGACAGCTCGTTATCCATTGGGCAGACTGCGGGGGGGGGCAGAGCAGGGATCTTGCTTCACCAAGGTGGGGATGGTTTCCTGTGTTGTCTTCCCTGAGGCCATAAAGATCAACTGCCCAGGCAAACAACCTGGCCAGAAACAGCAGCACAAACACTGTGACTCCAGCCAGAACACAACATGAACTGTGTCTGGGGCTTTACCTGATACCCCTGAGAATGAGTTTCACCTGTGGGAGGGGTCCAAGAGAGCCTGACCTATCAAAAGGCAGCTGTTCTGCAGTTGTGTGGTGCATCCCTTCACTCTGCACCCCATTGGAATCAGACTACAAGGACTTGAAACTGAAAGAGTTTTCACTCACTGACTGGGAAGACATTGCTGGATCCACTGGGTGGTGAGCTTATTTCTCTGGTTTATTTTCTTCTTTCTTGGCTTTCTCTTTTTCTCACTCTATTTAGGATCCTTTATAAGAGCAAGAACTTGCCCAGACTTTTGTTCTTCCTGACACAACCTTTAGGGAAGTTTACAATAAAATTGTTTCAGTTTTCAACCTCAGGAGGGCCCATGGTTTCCCCAGGGAAACCGCTCAGTGTCTGGTAAAATATCGTCTCCCCCTGCATCCACTGGGTGGGATGAGACTGTGAGAAGCACTGTCTTATCTGTGAATAGGTGAGTAAGTGCCTAGTATATATGAGGCTTGAATTACCAAGATCTTCAAAACAGTGCAAGTTCTCTCTTCTTGCAGACTTTAATGCATCACTTAACTGAGCAGGACTGTGTGGTTTATTATTTATTTGGAGCCGATTTATACATTTACTGTGTTCATGAGATTTTGTTTGGTTGCTGACATACCTGAGAAAAAGGCAATGATCCAGTGTTTTCGCATGAGTATAATGAATCATTAGAATGAGAGTAACAAAACAAAACCAAAAACAAAACAACAACAACAACAACAAAAAAACAAACAACCAAACCAAACCAAAACCTAAAGAAAAACCCAGCTAATGGACAGAAATTAAAATGAAGCCATAACATCTCTGGTTCATCAGTTACTTAATTAGATGATTAAAATAGTAAAGTGTTTCCCCCTTTTTCTCCTTGAGAATAAAAATCCAATCTACTAGTATCTGTTATTTACAAAAAGGATGTTATTTGGGTTTTTGTTTTGTTTAAAAGCAACCAACCAAAAAAAAACCCCAATACAAACAAACCTCCAAAACAAAACCCTAAACCAACAACCTATGAGCAGACTTCCAAAATGTACAATTTTGTGCTGTGAATAAAATGTGTTTAAAACTTCAACACTAATCACCAGGCTGGACTTCTGAGATGCCAGAAGCAGCAAGTTTCAGCTGGTGTTTTAGGTACAAGTGCTCAAGTCTCATTTTTATGTCTTTATTTTAACAGTCTCCTACTTGTTTTGCAGACTAGCGTTATTTAATACAAAGACTTACCTTGTATTGATCTAAAGAAAGAGAAAACCAAGTATATTCATGGTTCAGGTTATAGTACTATTGCCACACAAAATAAATCTGAATTCTGAGGACAAGGAATTTAAAGAATAAATTCTTAATTCCTTTTCTGACTTCAAATTTGAAATGCACAAGCATATTACTTTAATTAAGGACACTTTTCAGTGTATTTTTTTGTGGCATTAGATCTTTCAGTCACTGAAGTTTTGGGTATGGGGAAATGGGTTCAATAGAATCTAATAAAATAAAAAAATAGGTTTTAATATGATTTCTTGAGACTACGCGATATGCAGAACAAGATGCATTGGAACTACTCCCTAGTGAAATGCTGTATGATTAAGAAAATCTTTGCAGGCTATATTTACAAAATATAGGTGTGAATACTTAAACACCAACTCTGAGAGCTTTGATGATAATCAGATGTTTAGTAAAATGTTGTTTTGTACTGTGAGACAGTTTCTTTAAAAATCTAATGCAGTCTCTAGCAAGCAATACTAGGGAGTGCTGTGTAAGAAAAATTAAGTTCTCTGTGTATCCTGTGTGTGGCTGGTAGGGAAATACTCTGAATTTTTGTGGTTTTGCTCAAATAAAGGGCTGAAAAGTTAGAAGAGACATCAGTTAACATGAAAAAAGAGCTTAAACTGCATTTATTTTATTTTTCTGAGAGAGTGCTGCAGGGTTATCAGTCTACACATACCTCAGTGTGAGCAGATGGAACCTTTCTTTAGATAGGCGATAAAAAATAGTAAGATCCCATGTTTAAATGTAAAAGTTAGACTATTACAGAGTAGAACTAAAATATAAATATGATGAAATACATTTTATCTATAAATCATCTATTCCATGTCATTTTGGTGGATTCTCCATCAATTGAATTCTTGAGTTGAAAATGGGGTATTCCTTTGCTATATAGTATTTAGTCCAAGAGGAATTACTTCTGTTAGAGAAACTATACTATTTATCTGTGTACTAAAGAAATATTAATAGTTTCTTACAACTATCTAAAGTAAAAGACAGCTTCTGAAACAGAACCAGCACTTACTGTGTCCAATTAACCTTAAATAAACCCATATCAACGTTTATAGATAATCTTGCTGATTAACTTTGTGTGACTTTCTTGTACTGTACTGTCCTGGACAGCTTTTGTGTGTTATTCTGATGCTAAGAACAGAGAGGAAGATAGAAAAAAGAAAGTAGTCAGGATTTCTTGTGCCCACATTTTAAATTTTTATAAAGATTTATAAGAACAGAGCAAGCTAGTGTTTGTTACCTAGAAGGAAGCTCTTCATATAGGTAGAGGTCATATGTGGATTTAGTCATTAAATCTGCTTTGACACTTGGGTATAAAAATACCCTAAACACAGACACACAGACCAAAGCCTTTAGGTGGACTTTTCTGTGTTAAAAGCTATATTAGAGTGCTTCTCAAGTGCATTCTTAAGAAGAAAAATTAAATTACAGAAGAGCTTTCTGATTAAAAAGTTATTATGCTGGGTCTTCTGAAAAGATTTGAGTGGATTATTTTGCAAAACTGGACAATTTCCAAGGAGCAGTTATCACAGTGGGAAAAGCTGTAACTTGTAACTATAATAAAATCTCTACAGGCATGATAAGTTTATCTGTTACTGGACCAATTGTGATTTCATGGTCTGAAGCATTATGAATTTGTCAGTTCTGTTCAGATGTTTCCAGCAAAGTGAATCTATCATACTGTGTTATTTAAAAACAAATAAACAAACAAACAAACCAAACGAACACCCAAACACCAAATGAAAAGGTTTAAAATCAGATTGTAAACTGACTCCAGGCAGTCGGTCCTTGTCCAGAACAATTTTCCTATCCGTTGATAGATCTTGATGTAATATTCACAATCCATGTGTGGCTAGTCACAGCTCATTAACCATCTGTTCCTGTATTAAGCAACTTTCCTTTTACAATGCAAGTATTTAATTTTAATAAACATTATCTGGTAAGCATTTAAGTCATACGTAATAAGGAACTGTTTCAAACATGCTCACTGGATCATATAAAAGTAATTTTTTTTTATGGATTTCCTTGGATATTAAAGGGAAAGCCACTATTAGAATCGTTTGAAAATCTGAAAATATGTAAACTACAGATTGTTGTACATAAGTATTATTTCTTTGAAATGCGATATGAACTACAAGTTTTACATGCTGAAATCTGTGTCTAAGACCACATGAATAGAAAGTGAGCTGTAGAGTGTAGCTTTATTTTCATAAATTACACTGTACAGCAAATGTAAGATCTGCTAACAGCAGTATTTATAAAACATTTCAAACATGAGGTATAGATGTCTAGTGTGTTTTTACAAATCCATTTAACTGTCTTGTTTAAGATGATTTGGCAAACATAATGAAAAATATCAGCCAACAGCCATGAAATTATATCTGAAGTTTAAAAAGCATAGCATGCAAGAGATAGAAAATAACAGAATTAAGATTGCCAGAGTGATCTTAAATTTCAGTGGACATTATGATAATTTTTAATTATCTAATTGTACTTTATTTCTGCCAAATTTCTGAATGAGACAGAACTCCAACAGAAATTCACATTTATGCCAACCTGGAAGATTATGGAGGAATACTTGGACTTGTAGTATTTGAATTTTCCAGTAGCAAAAAATTACTAGTTTTCTGCTGTGGCAAACTATTTTCTCTTTTTTAATTTCGTTATATAGAATAACAATAGAACTCACTTCAGTTATGAAGACTGAATATCCTACAGGTAATTTGAAATTTAAGTTAACAGAAACTCACCAGCTGTGTTCAGTTTGTGGGGAGCTCTGTCCTATTCACCTGTCACCTTAACCTGGTCTTTTTTTTTTGTTTTTCCCAGTACTGAATTTTTAATCTAATTACCAGTCATCTTAGAAAAAACACTGTTTATCCTACTGTTTTTTTCTTTCGTGTTTTGGTTTCCTTTTTTTGTTCCCACCTACTTCGTTTCTTGGTTCTTCATGTCTTTCACTTAGTCTCTTGTTTAAAGATGTTCTCCTGCAGCTTCCACTGCAGTTAGTCTGGTTGGCATAAATCTGAATGTTGTTTTCACTCCATGAAAATCTTTGACTTCCCTTTTTTTTTTTTTTTTTTTAACCCTATTTTAAATCCTACAGGAAATAGGAAGGCTGTAGAGATAAACATCTTGTTATTGTGCTATAAACTAATAAAATTTAGACCAATGAGATTTACTTTAAAGATACTTTTTTCTTTTTTAAGTAAAACAATGTCTAAAAGGATTGCTATTCTGAACATACATGTATCTTTAAAATGTTCTTTTGAAACAGAAGAACTTTCTGTAGAATAAAATTTAGAAGCTTGTGTTTAAAACTGAAAACATAGTGACCTTGTAGTTTTAATACTTGGACACAGCTAGAAAAAGTTCCTATAGCAAAATTTTCTGAATAAATTAATCTTCTTCCACTTCCTTTGTCACATTGATCTTACCCTTCTGTAACTTCTGAATTTGTGTATCCAGTCTGACTGAAACAAGGAATAAAGGTCTCAAAGACTTAAGTTCCACCACACCTGATTAAATTAAAGGGCTGGCAGAGAAGGGGAGCCTCTATAAAGACGTTGCTAAAGGAGCTTAGTGCTTATTAAAAATTAAATAATACAGAATTTTAGCCTTATGAGACTAAGAAAGCCAATCTTCATTTGTTTGTCCTGTGGAATTACTAGGTTGATTCAGTTTGTGGGTTTTTTGTTGTGGGTTTGTTTTGTTTTTTTTAGTTGTTGTTGGCAGTTGCAGTACCTTCAGGAAGTCATAGGACAGAAATCAGATGGAATTTGAAAGAGCTGTGCTCTCGGCTGTAAGACTGTTTAATGGTTTAGAGTCTTTAGCTTCTTAAATTGTATATCTTTGTATCAAGGTGTATAAGTGAACTTTCAGAACAAAATCCCAGCAGTTTAATGCTGAATTTTATTTTTTAAGTTCCTACAGGGTACCAGCAGTGAGACATTGGTGCAGTCTGATTTAAAGGTTTGATGGCAGCCAGAAAACTCTGAGTTAATAATACTCAAAGAAAACAAAAATAGACTGGGAAGAGTACCATATGTGTCTAGGTTTCAGAAAGCATTCTCTCCTTCCATTGTTCCTGACCCCACTGAATTGTGCTTTTTAGTTTATTAGCATCTTGTGTCAGCCTCTTCGTCTTTCTTCATATATATATATAGGTTTGTGAATGTAAACATTCTTCTTCCCAACTGGCTGCTCTGTAACCTTCAGCTCTCTATTTTGGTGACTAAGAGTTTAGTACCAGTTTCTCACTGAAGGAGAAAATATGTTGTTAATGAAGTTTAAAGGTGCGATTCTAATTTCAGCTTTGCTTATTTTCAACACTGTATTTCAAACAAAAAGGAAAAAAGTTATTGCCTCTCAGCTGTGTTTAGGTCAAGCCAATACATGCAGAAGGAGCATGATAAAAATGAGAAATACTGCAAACAATACTGTAATTGAAGTACTGTGTATTTGGAAAAAATCAAAAAATCCATAGCTGATACTGAAGCCCACTTCCTACATAGATTTTGGTTCAGAAAGAAGATATTATATCAGAAAGTCATAGAAATACGTTCTAGTACCAGTTAGAAAGAATGCTGGTTCCAGGCTAAATATAATTAAGTCAAAATAAAATGTCAAATATGTAAGGTTTTTGGTTGGTGTTTTTTTGTGTTTGTTTTGCCTTTTTTTTTTTTTTTTTAATAAGTTTATTCAACAATAGGCCTTGGCAGGAAAATATTTTAGACCACTCTCTGAAAACTAAGTGTGTAGACATGCACTTAACCAATGTCAGGACAGTGACTTCATCTTGAACATTAAATGGAAAAATGGTATGAACTAAATAAAATTTTGTTTCAGTTAATATTGTTTTAAACATTTGCCATCTTCTTGCTTTCGGAGTTGCCCATTCACTTCAGAGAGTATGATCAGAAAGTTCTCTCATCCTGAAAAAAGTACTATTCAACTCATAAAATACTAAGGGCCTTGGCAGGTGTAAATTGGCTTTGATCCACTGAATTCAGTGAAACTGTCAGTTTTCCATGGCTGGCAATGTGATCATTTTAACTTACAGAATAGTTAAATTCAAAGAGTTCTTCAATCACAAGTTTTAATGAAGAATTAATCTTTCATCTGAATAGTACCATAACTTCAATCTTGGCTGTCCTTCCCCTAAGCTCTATTGGCAGCATCAATATCATAATACAAGCAGCCATCTTTTATTGCTTTATATAGCTGTTAAATCACGTACTTAACAACTAAAGAGAGAAGATTTTTTTCTTCATTTATAGTATTTATTTATAAAGTGGAGGGTTTTGTTGGTTTTTTTTTTGTTTGTTTGTTTGTTTTTTTTAAGGTTGCTTAATAGACTTTCCTGGGGAGTTGCTATAGTAACACAATGCTATAATTGAACCTTAAAGGTGATGTCTCATTTATGTTGAAAGATCATGCATACAAAGAGAGAGAGAGTATAGAAGTCGTCTTACTAAATCATTTGAGGTATGTTTAAGAAGGGACATTCGGAGTGGCAAAACTGCTGTTTAGGGTTTTTTTTAAGGTTATTTTTAAGCAAAATGTGCAAGATGAAGGCATGTTCAGTCTTTTTTTTTCCTCACAGCTGTTCAAGTGAAAAGGAAAACAAATATTCCTGGGCTCCTATACAGATTTTTTAAGTTTACATTTAATCCAAATTTGACTCCCCAAGAATGAAGTCTGCTTTCTCTGAAAGTGCTGCCACTCCAAAGGGCTGCACTTCATTCAGAAATTTGTAGTCACTCACTTAGGCATAAGATCATGAAAGAAAGCTTTGTTTCACACAGTTATGTTCAGAAATATTTTGACTACAGCATAGCTGGTATCAGTGACAAGGCTTGAGCATCAGTTGTGTCTCAGATAGGATAGAGCTGAACTGAAAAAGTATGTATTTTCCAGGTTTGATTTCTAAGGGTTGCACTGTGTATTGTCATCGATATCAAAACTAGGTAGTGGGATAAGGACAGATTTCACTGTCAGCTATTTTTGTGTCACTTGAATTACCGTCATCTATACAGCTAGGTAAATTGCTTTCATATTAAGAAATTTTTTTGCAAACCTTTAATTGATCTATTTGAATATTTTCCAGCATATAGCAGTACCCAACAATACTAAAACATGTAAAGGCAACTATGTCCTTTACCTTTATACTCTCTGCAGGAACTGTGGCTTTTCTCATGCTGTACTGTGTCTGCTTGTATAACAGTGTCCCTGTAGCGGTAATGCTTACTAGTGCCAGTGCCAGTGTGATATTCTTAATGCTGTATGTTGCATGTTCAGTTTTGCATGTGATAACTTCAGATTTGCCTGGTGAATTGAATTAGTTCTATACACAATTCATGAATTCTATACACAGTTCATGAATTCTACCTGGCTTTAGTTTGATGTTCTGGTTAAAAACATTCCTGAAAACTTAACAGAAGCGACAAAAGAAAAAAAATCTTCTAACGCAGTGCATCTGATTTTGTAGACAACATAAAGCACTGAAATTTTGTCAGAAGAATGTTCCCCAGAATAAAAGGTTATGATTGCAAGTATTTCAGTGTATAACCTAGGGCTTGGATACACAATAAGCAGAAGTTTAAGTGAAGCTTTTCTACTTTTTTGTAGGTGACATTTCACCTGATGAGCCACCGCTGAGATACAAATTCCAAGTTTGGTCTGATTTAGCTGTAGTTCAGAAGTGACGTTACAGATCTGGTGGTGTACTAAAGGACATGACTGTGTGGTACGCATCATTTAGGAGCACAGCCAGACAGTCAGAGCAGTGTGCTTTTCTATCCTTGCAAGCTATGTAACTAAAGATACGAATTCAGAGGTATGCCAGGTCACAGCTGGAAGGAAGAGCAGAGATACATTAGATGCTGTTAAAGTTGGGAAACATGAAGTATGAGGTTCAATTTGTCATTCTAAGCTTTTTGCTTTCAAAATTCAGTCAACCATATTCAAGAAAGTAGCATCATGATGCTACAACTTGTAAAAACGGGAAAGAAGTGGAAGGAATGAATAAAAGTACATACACTGACAGAAAAATAATGGGAAGAATAATATTCTTAGGTTAAATATTTATCATACTGTAAAGTTGTTTTATACTGAGTGCTATACTTGAATGTATTTCTAAATGAATACAGGAAGATATGAGACATAATAAAACTGATGTGAAGGTGAAATCATGCACACTGGTTCTTAGTTTCACTGAAGACTCTTAAAACTCAATGTGACAAAATGCTTAGTTTCTGTACAGCATGACAAAAAGATGAAGTATTTTGATTTGGAATTTGCTTTGATGGATACTGCCAGAACACAGACAGTATTTTCCTCTTCAGGAGAAGTCTGTAATTTTTTTTATTTTTCTGAGTTATATTTGTTAGTCACAATTTGAAAATAAATCTAATTGACATTCGGAGCTCACTGCAAGAGTCTGGCATTTAAATTTGTCCAGTTCAATTTATGTTTTCTGTGGAATTGTCTGATATTATAGAAATTAGGTTCTTGCAGTTTTCTGTCAAAAAAGATCAGCTTTAGAAATACTGTTGCAAGAAGGTGTAGTGTTATACAGTAAAGGAAAAAGGAATGTGCCTTTAGCATTTAACTCTACCACAGGTTCTGTGGTAAATGGAATTTGAGTTTGTTCATTCTTAGTCCTCCAAATTACAAATTAGTTTGTGTTCTTCAGGTTCATTTAACAATTATCAGAATACTATGACAAATAAGACACCAAATCTATCATGGTCCATAACCAGAGATATAGATATGGGCTTTGGCTGAAACGGAACACAAACCATTATGGTGATCCTTGATATGAACAGAAAGAGAAGCATAAAAATAGCACTAACTTAATCTGTGGTAGTGGAACCCTGTTTCTAATAGGCAATATGTGGTACCCCAGGTGGAGAAGGGTAGTGATTTTTGGTTGGGTTTTTTTTCCCCTCTAGTGTAAGTAATGACTTGCACTATCTTTTTAGCAGGGCTTCTAGTAACTTGGACTTCTCTAACTTGAACCCCTGCCAAACACCCAAAAGCTGGTATGTCTGGAAAATCCTTTAATCTGAAGAGATCTACAAATATGCCTTAATTTTGAAACACAGGGCATATTAAGTTTCAGTATGGTTCAGTATTTTTTATTTCTGATGTCCATTCTGATCAGTTTGGCTTCTTTCAGTCAGTAAATTTTCCAAAGCCACTTAGTAAGAACTAAATTGCCAGAGGTATTTAGGTACTCTGCCTTCTATTTAGAGTCAGATTACCACTGATTTTCAATGAGGTTTGGGCACAAACACTGAAGTTAATTCCTCCCAAGGATCTGGCATAGTGCACAGCAGAGTACTTTGGCATTAACTAGATGCTACAGGCATCCGGGCTGTGTCAGTGAAGTTAGTGAGATATATAGTAATAGAAATTCAATGATAGATCCATGCAGAATGCTTGTTATGTTGAAGACCAGATATGGGACTGCAAGCTGGTTACATAGCAACACTTCCTGGCTGGCTACTCTGACTACAGCATAGGTCTTCTGTATAGAAAATGAGAAATTTAGCCTGATGGTTTGAAATGTGCATAAGGAGGAAAAATGACATGGTTTATGTATGTGTGGTTGGGTTGTGGGTTTGTGGTTTTGGTTTTTAATGTACCTTTGTCTTACCTATGCATAACAACAGGCTGATCAGGGCCTCATAGAAACCTCATGTAGCTCAGGAAGGAGAAATGCAAAGTTCTGCACTTTGGGCCAGAATAACTTGGCCCGTACAACTGTACAAGCAGGGACTGACTGGTGGGTTAGAAGCCCTGCTGAAAACTACTTGAGGTCAAATTGAATATGAGTGAACAATGCACCTACATCATGAAGAAGGCAGGCTGCATACTGAGCTACATTACTATGGCTAAAGGATCAGAATTTATTGCCTCTTTTTGTTCAGTTTTACAATATAAAACATATTTCCTATGCCTTTTAATCTCCCAGTTCAAAAAGCTGGTGAGAAACTCAAGTCTTGTTTTTCTGGGTGGTGTATTCTGTGTGTGTGCAACATGACCAAGATAATGAAGAGACCATAGATGTGAAGGTTAGCTGCTGCAGGGACCATAAATCCAAACCAGCTCCCAGAGAGACTAGGGTACCTGAAGGTCAGCTGTGTGAAAGATCATAGGTCTGGAAAACCTACTGGAGATAATTTTTGGGGGAGAGTGTGTGTACTTGTGTCTAACAAGAAGAGGTCTGAGCGCAACCAGTTGCAGTGGGGCTGCAAACCTTAGGTGCTTGTAAGTTCAACTGCCAGCTGCTAGGAATGCTTCAAGGTATCTGGGGCAAGGTACTGAAGAGACTTGAGTGTCTAAGGCCAGCTACTGGAGTGACCCATATGATCTGTTAATTTTTGTCTAGCTGACTTTAGTACTGAACATATGGGTGAGGAGTAGCAGGACGGACCCATCTGTGCTGCTCACATGTGATGGAATGCTGCTTTTTTTCCTTTGAGTTCTGGTAAGGCAATGCTTGCTTCCCGTTATCTGTGTGCCCAGCTGTCTATGTATGCATATCCACATGTGTATAGCATGTGATGTGTACGTTTACATATACTTGCTCTCAGCCTCACTGCTGGCCAGACCTAGGGACATATAGGTGCAATATCATTGGATCTATCAGTCTGCTGGTTTTTTTTGTTTTTGCTAGGATACAGGACAGCAAAGTAAAAATAATAAACGTGTATTTTTGCAAGTTTGAAACAAGTTAAACTGAAAACAAAAACCCCAAACCTACAATATTAGCTTGTGAATGTTCAAAAATTAAATACTAGCTAAAGACTACTGGAAGAGTTTGAGACTCCTTGGAATTTTTAGGAAGGGGAAAAAAAATAATCCCAGGAGAATGAGAAGAAAAAGAGAAATCAAAATCAAATATTCATCTGTTTCCCTCAGAAGTATAGATTATTTGTGAATATTGGAAGAAGGGTGGGGAAGAAAACCCTTACATATTTTTACATACTACATCAAAAGGAAATCTTTAGAGATTCAATATCCAGAATATTGTTATAAAATTATTTTGACCACACATTAACCAGCTGTACTAGGAATGAACAGTGGACCAAATCATGTCTTCCAGAGTCTCTGGACAGATGAATGTTCCCCATCAGAGATAGGAGTGCAGAATATAGTTTATATTCTCAAAATACACATGTAGTGCTTGATATCTTGTGGAAAGTTTAACATGTAGTTTCAGCCAAATGGCTGGATCTGTAAAGAGCCAGTGAGGAGCCAGTGAAATTGCCACTTGGACACCACACTTTAATACCAATGGAGAAAGATTCAAAATATATTAGACTTCCCCAAATATGTGTCCATTAGTCACACATCTATTTAAATGTCTCCAAAAGCTCAGATTACAGTCCTTCCTATGCTTCTTCCAGTTCAGGTTTAATGACATGCTTTTTATTACCTGATAGTGACACTGGGAAGTGATTCTATTTGCTAGTGCAGACTTTAGGAAATTTATCTTTTCTGTGTGAATTAGTTTCAGACTGACACTGTTGTTTGGGATTTGTTTAGTGTTTGCTGTTAGAAGTTCATAGGTTGTTTGCACCTCTTCCATCAGCAGCCATGCTAAAGAAGCAGTTTTGTCCTTTTAATAAAAGGGCAAGCACTTCCTGGATTTGACTTCCTTTACTCCTGAAGTCCCTTCCTTTCTCTGTCCAGCTCATTTCACTGGCTTGGTTTCCTAGGTTTTTCAACTTTGTCATATGTAATTGAGAGCCTGGGCTACAGGGCTAACTGTTTGTTTGCTTGGGTTTTTTTTTTTTACCGACTCAGGTGACAGCTACAGGAACAAGTCCTTGACCTGTCCTTCTAGAATGTATTATTGGTCAGAGTTATGCTAAACATATTGCGAAGAACAATTTCAGAACAATCAGTTCTTGCAGTCTTCCAGGAATTTGATCCTATGATAAACTAGTGAGCAAATTCTACCAGTAATTTTGGACTTTAATCTCATGAGACAATTCCATTATTAGCCTCTCTGATAACATAAGCACTATCAGACTTTATTTCAGTCTGATCCTAAGATTCTAGAGCAGATTACCACCATTGCATTAGCACATTATTTTTTATTATCCTTTTCTAAAATTATTCATATGTTATATGAATTATATGTTATCTAAAATAGTCATATGTTATATATGTATTATGCCTAGTTTTTCTGTAGTCTTATGCATCATTAACACATAAGGTTGACTCACTGCCTCTACCTTTTTACTGGCATCCCAGGATAGAACAGTATCTTTCAATCTCTCCATTCTGCCACAATTATTTCTCGGTGTGATTTATCTGGAGAAGTTACCATGAAATTCATAAAGAAAATTTTGCCCTAAACCCCCCCCCACATAATACTTCCAGTTACATTGCATAAACTTCACAATGTCTGCTACTGTTCTGTCAATTAGTGTCATAATAAAAAGGCAAGTGTTTGAAAAAATGCACATATTGCATAAGTTACTTAAAAATTGATCTTATTTATATCAAGGTTTTGTTGGGGTTTTTTTAATATTATGTAAGCTTCAGGTTTTAATACACAAATGCACTTGGTTTCTTCAGTTATGCAGTTTATGAGGAATATTAATAGTATTCTACCGGTAGCTAATTCAGCTGAAGGCAACTGTGTGAGTGTTTAGCTCAAGTATTAGACCTGAATATGATTTTGTTAATTAAGGAATTGTTTCTTATCCTGTTGAAGTTAATGAGAGGCTTACATTGAATTTCCTTGGATCATGAGCAGACCTAAAATGTTGTTATACTTAGAGATATCCTGATTCATGACTTGGCATCATGTAATGCTTTTACTTTGCTTGTGCTCTTTGTTTGCCAGAGGCAATAACTGTGCACCTACAAGATTATTTCAATCAAAACAGCAATCTCACTTTTGCTCGTTATGTATACCTCTTCTAGAAGGGATTGTCCTGCATCTCTCTAACATCTGATTGCCGACGCAATCAATTAAACAGAGTTTATAAGATGGGTGGGGAGAATGAAAAAGATTTCAAGAAGGAAAAATGGAGGAAAGTGTATGAAGTAGTCTGCTACTAATTCAGAATTTGCTACAAGTGTTTCACTATATTGTTAGTTTTCTGCATTATTCTTCAAACAGAAATTTCCTAATACCTGTAAGATCACTTTTTCCTAATGCAGCCATACGCGTATTTCACTTTGTTCTGCTTATGGAGAAGCAGAAAATTCTAATATATTTTCATACAATTGGGGACTTAATTTATAATTCTGATTCTTGTTTCTTAGTAGGATTTGCTGGAAACAGTAGTTTTATTTTTTTATTATTATTTTTTCTGTGGATGAAATGAAAAATAAATGCTGCAGGGAAGTGAGGAGTAAGGTATTCTCAAATATTCTGTGAAAGAAAAATGATTTATTCCAGTGATTCAGGGCAAAGATGTAAACTTAGACATTATTAATCTTTTAGAGCTAGTAGGCAATGATGTGGTATGCAGTTCCCTTTTACCTCTGGAGCAGAATGTCACAGAGGAATTGAGAAACCTTTCTACCAGTTTGGTTACAGAATTGCATTTTTCTGCAGTGTGTAAGGTAGCAATAAACAAGTTTAACTTCTTTCAGACAGTTCTTTTAGTGAGTAAAAATAGTCATGTGGTTTGAAAAGCAAGTTCCTCCATCAAACTCAAACCTAGTGCTTTTAGATGAATTGCTGTAATTTAAGCTTGTATTGTGGGTTAGTTTTGAAAACATAGAACTGCATGCTCTCAAAAGGGGCGGTGAGTGCACAGATGCTTATCTCTGGCTGAAAGATAATAGGATTTATAACTGTGAATGATGCTGGTGCCTTCCAAAAAACTTTAATCACCATTAGAAATACCTGTGTTATCTGACTATGCCTTGTGGATACAGTGACATAGAAACCATAGTTTCAGGGTGAAGAGCAGAAAAAGGGTTGTGTCCTGGTTAGATCAGGGTGACTGGCTTATTGCTTTATGCAGTGATACAGAAGAAGACCCCTCTGGAATCAGGGGGCATGCAGCCACTTACCTCAGCCTGAGCTTGCCTGCACCAAGGATAGGGTTAGAAGTGTGTCTGTTTGTTCTGATTTGCAGAGTGGACAAAATGCTGCTGAAGGCAGAGTAGAAGGTATTGCCAGCATCCTCTCAGCTGCCAAGCAAGCTCTAATTAAGGCTGCAGTGTAGTGTTACACTTCAAATCCGGGAGGGGGACTGCTAGTGGTATGGCTCTAGCTGAGATTACAGCTGTTGTGTGACATTCCCAGGAACATCTCCCAGGAAAGGAGAAGAGCAGTGCTGGAGGAATTGTTTTTCAACTCATGAATGCTAGCAGCACTGCCAGCTGAGCCCAGGGCCTGACAATGCCTCTCTCCAGTTCCAGTGCTAGGAGACACCAGCCTCTTTATGCTCATTTCCACCACTGAGACCATCTTCCTGTAAGAACCCGCAGAAGGAGGAACCTTGTGCTGGAAGATGATCCTCCCATTTGGGACCAGTGCCAGTGGTGTCATGCTGCTCTATTCCAACAATGCTGAGCAGCTGATCTGCTCTGTGGTGGCTCCGAGCACAGTAGTGTGGTCTGTCTCTCGCCTAGCATGTACTAGTACTCACCACCTTTCCCTTATAGCTGAGACTACGCCTGCTTAAACAAGTGCTCTGTCACTGAGCTAAAGCTGAGCTGTCTGCAATGCGATGTTTGCTACTTGGTACTTCTGCATGTAGTCTGAGCATGACAGAGACATTTATGCAGGCTCTGTTGTCTGGGCAACATGCCTGTGAAGGTATCTCTTGCCAGCCACTTGGGAACTCATAAACAAGAAAGTATCCCAGTTGGGATATAAGACTGGAGAATTTGTCCTGAGGGATCGAAAGTTACTATTTGTGTCTCAGAATAGGCTTTCAGTCTGTGAAATGGAATTACAGCAGTTGTGGATACTAAAATGTTTGGCAGTGCTGTAGTGAAGGAGGAGAATGCCGCTTAATGTAATGCACTAGACACTGGAAGCAGGAATAATGGAGAAAGAATTTGAATTTGCATGAGATGGTCCATCCCATTTTGACACGATAAGAAGAAAATGCAGTACTAAAGAATTGTGCAGATCTACCAAGAATAGCTACTGTTCAAACTGAGCAGTTAAACTGCACATAGGAGGTATGAAGGGGTATATACTGCATGGGGTCATGCTAAGCATGGTTTACTGTCCCGTTATCGCTTTGATTTTTTTATTAGCTCCTGTTTCTTTAAGGGAGTCTGGTAAGGTGGTGGGAAGTTGCTGTTTCTCTTTGGGAGCTACTGAGCTTGCTCAAGATTGAAAAGACTTAAAAGATTAGAGTGTGAGGCTAGAGCAGAATTTCAGTTTGCAGTTGGAAGTCTGCACCTCATGCATTTTGAGAAACTGCTGCAGGCTGGGAACCACAAGCCAGAAACAATGGAGATGGTAGGAGCTATCTCAAATGGCTGCAACTCATACAACAGATCCCTGAGTTGGCTGGAAGAAAGGCCTCCCCTCCAAGGCTGCAGTGTGGAGTGCTTGTCAACCCTCCTGTTTCCCCATATGGTTTAGAGTTTTCTCTATTTAAAAGTTTAGAAATTTTTATTCAAATAAACTTTGGGGATTTTGTGGTTAAGAAACATTTCAGTCTTTTAGGGGAGGTCCAGTCAGTCATCAGTAAATATGCCACAGCCTAGCAGCCAAGTCATCAGCAAGATTCCTTGTGCTAACAGTGCATATGGGTGTGGACAGGCTTCGTAGTTTGTCATGAAGCACAAACCTGTTGGAGGCAGTGCAGCTGGAGCTTAGGCTCTTTGCCACAGTCATAGACCAGGCATGATGCCTGGAACTAGAGTTCACATCGAGGAGGTGATGGAGGAAAAAGCTGGAGGCAGGGGAGGAGGCTTTATTTGCCTTATTTACATCCATTGCCTGCTGCTCTTATGTAGCTCTGCTGCTGTATGTATTCCTGGTGGAGCTGAAATATTAAAACCATTGAGATGGTGAATATGAAGGGTTAGAACATTCTTACAGGTGTCAAGAAACTGGCATCTTAAACAGATACATAGAGAGGAATACTGCGGAGGGATGGCCTTCTCTATCAGTGATGGAAGGAGGACATAACAGGAATGCTTCCTGAACCAAATTGTTGCACTTTGAGCTTTGATTTATTTTTTTTTTTTCTCATACTGATGTTGCACTTGCTTTCTTTGAACAATACGTTATCATTTCTGAATTTGATTTCTTATGGTTATTATTAATTGCTGGTTAGTGCTTTGTACTTTATATATGAGGTTTCTCAAGGAAATTTCCCTAGGTTGCTCTATTCAATTATCTAGTTTACAGTAAGCAAATTAGTTTCCATCAAAAAGATAGATAAGTCGTATAAATATTTGTTCTATCTCTTCTGTCTTGCTTAGTACATGGAGGGACTGCACGTGGTTTCATTTCTTCAGGTTTTATCCATTTACATATGAACTTCCTGCATATTCGTCAGGAATTTTAAATTCTGGTTCCTGTCACCAGTGGTGAAGTCCTGCACCTCTACATCTCTCAAGTGAGCCTTGTTTTCTAATTATCTTCTAAATCTTGTCAGAAATCTTGTATTTTTTTTAAGCCTTGTATATTAATGTGTCAACAAAGACAATTCAACTTGATGTTTATTCTATTAAACAGTAGCTACACTTATGGTGGGGAGCTGTTCATCAAACATATCCAGAATGTAAATTCAGCTCTCTTCCATTCCAACTCATGTAAATCCACATATGATAAATGCATACGGGGGGGGCGGGGGGAACTTGCCTCCTTTTTGACACATAGCAGTGGTTTTCTTCTCACTTAACCTTTACATGTAAGGTTTCATTAAGAAAATCCTACCTGACAGTTGGATATTAGTGTTTGCTCAAAATCTGGAATGTGACGGGCTTTGGTAAAAAAACATTCAAATCCAACGTTTGCCCTTTAAAAAGAGTTGCATCTCTTAAGATCTAAGGCACAAGTCATCAAAGTTAATTAGGCCGCTAACTACCCTGGTTTCCTAAGAGAGTTAAGGGCTTAAAAGACTTTAAAATCTGCTCCTAACTATGACAAATTTCGGGCCAGAATATCTATAGCAGAGAAATTTGGTTACAGAGAGTATTAGCAGCATTTGGCTGAGAACAGCCGTGTTATGCTAAGTAGCTTTCAAACCCTGAAGCAAAGAAAATTAAGTTAGGTACAGAGTTTGTTACAAAATGGAGAGAGATGAAAACAAGAAGAAGATGAGTATTAGGGAAAATTTGTAATGCTAAGAGATAATTTCTGCGACTATAATGAAAGCCCTTTGATTTGGATCTTAGAAAAGCTGTGGGGAACTATCCTGTGTCTGCAAACAAATTGACCAGACTAGGTAATAATCTTGTTCCATACCCAGCTTCTGTGATTAGATAACAGTCCTGTGGATCAAAGAAATAAATTTGAACTTCATGTTATGCAAAATTAGACTAGTCACTAAACCAAATTAAAAAAAAAAAAAAAAAACAAAACAAACCTGGTTTTAAGGTGATCATTAGACTAATGTAGTTACTTTTACTGTGGAGTCCAGACCTTGATTTCCCATGTAATAATCTGGTATGCCCTCTAGCTGATTTGCAAGCCTGAGAGTAACTGTATTTTAAGTAATACTTTAGAATGGAAAGGAAGATCTCTCTTCTCCAGCCGGTTTACATTTTTGCAATTTAGAAGATTTTACCTAAGCACACTGCACTCCCAACAGCGCAACACCAAGATACAACTGATAAAATGCTATTGCCAGTTTACAGCCACAAGACAATTCCTAGTGGTAGGTTAATTTCTGTTGTCACTATGCTGAGAGGCTAAAGGGCACTCATGCATTGTACATCTTCTTACTACATCCTGACTTGCAGTTTCCATGCATCAGTCATTACATTTTTTTTTATTCTAAACAGCTACCAGTTTTTGTCACCTTGTAGAAACACCAGATACTGTAATTTTGATTTAAGCATAGCTTAACAGTAGCTTAACATAGCATTAACAAGTTGGTGCAATGAAACTGTTGTGATTCCTGTGTTAACTTTCTTCCATCCGCATCTCAAGTGTGCATGCATCAGGAGTGAAATTCTTCTCACATGTTACTGTCTTCTGTTGCCTTCTAATGTGTACAAGAAAATCAGCAGCTGTCTTTACTGAAAATAAAAATCAGAATCTGTGTAATCAGTCTTGAGATAGTGGAAATGTGGTGGTCATATCTGACTTCAAAAGGAAGCACAAATATTTTGCTAATTCTGCTGGCAATAACAATTTGGGGACATTTGGAATGATTGCAATTATAAAGGCAGTCTCACAAAAAATAGTCAGGTGCTTCTTTTTAACAATATATGCCTTATGCTAGGGATATATTTGTTTTATGCAGCTACATGAGGACTTTTTATCTAAGATACTGTTATTCTTTTCAAGTAATACTGAATTTTGCAGTCATTTCTTATAGGTAACAGGTTTTTTTTTATGTTCATGTCTGAAACTCCCAATATATTATTTATACAGTGATAATCTGCAGAAATCTAGTATCTCCAGAAACACTTCAGTTTAAATGGATGTAGCAATGTGTAGATTACAGAAGAGCAAAGAAGTGCCAGGAGTAGCCTGCATCATTTTAGCAAGCAGTAGGGTTCCAAGTAGAATTTAGCCTCTTGATGCTTAGGCATCTCTATCTTCATCAGGATGCCTGAGGATCAAGATAACTTTTTAGCTAAGGCAGTACTGCCCCTGGAGTACAGATGGAGGGCTTCTCATTTGATCTTAATTTTTCGTGTCCACAGAAACTCTGCTTTTTCACTCAAACTTTGAAAGAAGAGAGTGAAATGCAGTTTTCAAATTAAAAGATTTACAATGCTACAGTAACATTTTGAGGGAATTTAGAAGGTTAAACTTTCATTAAAATATTTCTTCTTGCTTTCTGCTTCTTGTAGGTATTGCACTTACTGTGGCACCTGCCCTTAATATTCCTCTTAGTTCTTTCTGATCTTTTTATCTAGCTACAATACTCCATAAGTAAACATTATCATGCCTGTTTTTAGAGTATCTCCATGTTCCAGTTTCTTCTCAGACTTTAAAGAAATACATTTTTATGCAAATTGAAGAAAACTGCCCAAGGTAAAAGTTTAAGAGTATCTAATGTGTTTAAATATTGATGTCTTTTCTATTGCAGTTTTTAAAATGTGCCTTTACAGAGATTTGAGGTGCATGCACAAATCAATTTAAAAGCACACACAGAATCTTACATTAAAGCATGAAAAGGGAAACTTCAGAAGAGCTAGCAGTCTGAGGAACACCTCACTAGCTAATTGAGAAGGGTATGGTATAATATAAAATAAATACTTCCATTTGTGTTTTCCTTTTGTAAACTTGAAATTGAAAATGGAAGGTCTTAATTACATTTGGCACAAGTAGTACAACGGTATAGAAATCCACCATTGAAGCTGGGTAGCTTTTTGATAATGCAATTTCATTTATCCAGTATAATGCAGTATAATTAAATAGCTTTTTAGACCAACAAAATATTTTGCTTAAAGGGATATTTTATGTGGAGGAAAAGTCACTGAGAATAGTATGTCAGGAGAGGATGTAAGCTTAACTTAACTCAGTTCAGAGTGGAATAATAGCTGTAAGACTGCAGCTGTAACCGTAACCTGTAGGGCTAGTCCAAATGTCCTTGTATATGCTGTCTCACAGAAGCCTTTCAGGGTTCAGAAGATAACTGGCATTCAGTGTGGAAACTTAATCTTTGCTCTGGAAATACTCACTCTATCCAGAAACAAATGTTGAAAGCAGGGCAATGGTTATGGTGCCACTGTGCAGCATGGATTTTACTTCTAAACTATGGCCTTTATTGTTACAGATCAGATATTCTGTTAAAATACATAAGATTCTTTTATCAAACTTAAGATTATGGATACTTCAGTGATACTATCTATTAAAAATGTGCAAAAGTATTTTTTAAGCCAGTGCTTTATTGCCAGAATTTTAACACAATTTGTTTGATATGTTGTATTACCTCTTGACGTTTGATATTATTCTGAAATAACTTGGAAGCTCACAGTTTAGCTGGTGGCAAATATCAGGAGAATATCCATGAATGTATTACTTCTGTGATAAATATTTATACAGTCCAGAATCACTCCTCTGAATTAGTTTGATTGGCAGATGCATGTCAATGATGTTAAGCACAATGATGTAATTTCTCCTTATCATTGAATAACATCCCTCTAGATATCCTATTAAGTGCCTCAAATGAGACAATTGGTGTATTTTATGTGAAGTTCCAGGTTTCCCATGGCATAATATGAAGCTTGGGGAAGTACATCTTGTTCAGTCTATACCTGAAATAAGGTTCACTTTCTAATCCTCTAAGGCTGTGTCTAGGCTAGTAGATTCGTCAGAGTCAGCGAGGTACTGGAATGTGATTGTCTATTTCATGGAACTACTATGTGCCCTAAATGTAAATTATTTAATGCCAAATATTTTCTTGGCACAGCTTGGGCTTTACACCATCCCAAGGACCGTTCACAATGCTCATCAGTCTCTGTGGTGGAGACTAAAAGAATTTAGTATCATAGGTCCAAGCTATTTCATGCTATTTGTACTTAGGGAAGGTTCCTGGACACATTTCTAGTGTAGTATGGACATAGACCTGACAGTTGTCCTTATGCAAGAAGTTGAAAGTGAATCCTCATTCTGTGCAAAATATCTTTTCTAGAAAGCATAGGTTAGAAACAAGAGCTTTTGTACCTGTTGCATTAGTTAAATTTGACTAAAAGTCTTGTATATTCCAACTGCTAAAATAAAAATGGTTCCTTTTAAACAAACTGCCTGCAGAGTGAAACAACAATAGCAACAGGGTATAAACAGACCCCGAATACCATCAAATAGAAATTCTAACACTCCTACAATGTAATGAAATATTACTGGTTAAGTCAGTTTGATGTTAAACCACATTAATTGAATGGCATGAAATAATGATTTGGATCAGAAAAAAAATGAAAGACAATAGATTCTTCGTGCTTTTTACTCACAGAAAGTAAAAGGCTTAGAAGAAAATTGAAGCTTCCTTTAGAACATCCTGAGCTTGTGGAAAATGCATTTCTTGGAAAATCATTCATCATTAGAAAACTCCGGTCCAGCTAGCTCTTCCTGTGATGTATATGTAACAAATACTGATCAAAATTAAATTCATAGTTCAAAATCTCTTCTCCTTC
Source organism: Nymphicus hollandicus (assembly GCA_009823435.2). Lineage (NCBI taxonomy): Eukaryota > Metazoa > Chordata > Aves > Psittaciformes > Cacatuidae > Nymphicus > Nymphicus hollandicus. The sequence goes on along the minus strand of WTXV02044431.1, from coordinate 7,364 downwards.
AGAGCCTTTTTGTAGATAAGAGACTTTCAGCATATCGAAATATATTCATGCTCTATTATCTGAAGTTATTACTGTGGGATTAAGCTTTTTTCTTTTTGTAGGCTTTCCTAGGATAAAAGTAAAGAGCAGATGATTTAAAGCCAAGATTACAATTAGTATATGTGTGTGCTTGGGTATTTATGTACAAATTTTGTGTGTGTTTATATTAATTTAAAGGAATGTAGTTTAAACATTTAGTTATTTTTTCCCTTCCAGGCCAAAAATGCAGCTATTGCCATGCAGTGATCTGAACAGATGCCTAATTGCAGATCTGCTAAAAATATATATAACTCTTTAAAGATTAATTTTCTTAGGTTCAGGAATAAGAAATGCTTGGTATCTACATATATGGATAAATAACTGGATGCCAGTAGATGGTGCTCACTGTGTAGTATAGTCTCTGGGGTTACTAAGACGGATAAAATTTGTTGTTGTGCAATGAAACCGATGTCTGTACAGCTCTTTACAGCTACTCTGAACAGATGGTAGGAATGTTCTGCCTAATTTAGTATGTAGTAGTAACTTGAATACAGATTCATATGCCACATGAAGTTTTTTGAGGGAGTCCTTTTGCTGGCAAGAGAAAGACTGTACTGTTCTTGTGGGTGACCTCTTGAAGTAAACATGGTGGCACAACAAGTGAAGGTATATTGGGAGGGATGCAAAGGAGAAAAGAGATGAAGGGACACTTGAAATAGCAGATAACTAATGATAAGAAGAAAGTAAGATACCTCCAGTGGGTTTAGGGGAGAAAATAAGGTGATAGTAAAGGGGTTACAAGATCAAAGGAGATGGGAAAAGAATAATTGGAACAAATTAAATGAAGCGGAATATGGAAAAGAGACGTGGAGAAGTTACTTAGGAAAATTAATAGAGAAATATTAAGAAGTTAGGCAGTGCTAAGAGAATAATAGATGGAGGGGAAATAGTCAGTATGGGAAAAGGCAACATGGAATGGAATGACTGTCTTTTCCTAGGGAATAAATACTAATCTTTTGGTCTCACATGTGCCAATACCATGTTGGTGTAAGGACTGAACAAGAAGAGTGAAGCTTAAATGCCTAGCAGTTCTTGAATTCAACACACTGACTTGTGCTCCCACTTACAAATTTAATATTGCATTTCTTTTGTTATTCTGATTGGAATATCTTGGAGTAGGTTTATGTAGAGCATTGCTTTGTGCCTGTCTCCTGGCAGACTGTTTTTAGAGGCATATGGTAAGCTATGCTGTTTTCTTTGTGTAGTAATTTGGTATACTGTTGCCTTTAGCTGTGCTGTTGGGTCCAGGGACACTGCCTGGTGTCAAACAAAAATGCTAGTGACTTGTTTGTGCCATGAGCTGGGTTCTAGGATTGATACTGCCTGCCTGGTGGTAAGGTTAATAGGTCTAGTATACGGCAGCTGGAGACCACTAGTAGTTAATTCATCAGGTCTCATTGCATGCTCATGTTATTTTTCTGACACAGGTGCAGGCAGAAAGGTAGATATGGGCCCAGGGGACTTCAGCACAGAAAGCCCTTACTGAAAATGGGGAAGTAGACAGGGAAATGAGGCCTTCTCGCTCTCTTCCACAGTTCACCAATAGATGGAGGCAGAGAACCTTCCCTAGACCATCCACAGCCACCCTGCGGTTCTCTGCTTCTCTGTCCTGTGGTAATGAGGTCATGACATAATGGCAGCAAAACATGTGAAATATCTTTGCATGATGGAACAAGTGATGAAAAGGAGGTGGGATCCTGAAGAGCAACGTTATTAAATCTGAGAATGTCAAATCTATTTGTTAGAGCTGTGTACACTAGTGAAATTTCATGACCTGGAGAAGTAAACCTAACAGTTTCTAAGACATTACTTGTGTACATAGAATCCTAAAACATGACCTGTTTACAAGAATAAAGGCTAAAGGTCACAGGAAAAAAAGATAAATCATAATTTCAAAACTCAGAAATCTAATGTGTTTTTTTCTTAATAACTGTTTCCATTTATGTACTGCTTCATATAAAATGAAATTATGCACCCATAAAAAGAAACCAAAAGAAATGTAACCAACCTATGAATCAAATCAAATTGTAAAAAGACGTTAATATTGCTTGATAGAAATTCAGTTATTAGAATATCTTTCAATCTACTTTATCTACCAACCCCTTATTCATCTTTGCTTTTTATGTATCTTTTAAAAATTGTTAACATCTAAATTTAATGAACACAGCTGATGACATATAAATCTGTAACACAAAACAATCCAATATATAAGTCGGGCTAAGGTACACAATGGTGTTTAGCTTTAGCATCCCCAGGGACCTTAGTTGTAGAAACAGAATAATACTGCAGTGAGCATGGAAACAGTGTTGCAATGATAGAATCTGATTTGTCATCTTAGATCAGTTTCTACATTTTACTGATAATTGTCTTATTGCATTACAAATTACATTTAACCTATTGTAATTTTTCTTTCAGTCTGTTATTTATTTAGCTGATTCACTGGTTTTGCACAATGTTGTGCATTTAGGGATTTCACACAATTATTTTGTATAGAGATAAGATAGCATGCCACTTACCACACCAGTTAAAATAATGGTGTTTATTCGTTAAATAAAGACACTGCAACTGTCTGGCAGCCTGTTGTAGGCCGAGTTATTATAACTAGCAGCCTGGTCACCCTTTAACTCAATCTAGGCAGGTGTTTTGAAACAGTTGGATATGGTCCTGCACTCTGCAGAGACATTTAGATGTGTGTGTGGTATGAAGTGCTAGCATCCAGGCTGGAGAGAGTCTGACTCCTACTCCAGCTCTGATTCAGCCTGCCTTTCCCGAGTGTGCCTCTTGTTAGGGATGTAAGTGCTCCCTTTGAAATCAATGGGACTATTCATGCACTTAGTCAGTCGTGTACTTTATGTAAATTGCTGAACTGGGACCATTCTGCACCATCTAAATGACTATACACTCTTCAGGACAATGGAAAATCAGTCTCACAGTTATTTTAAAAATGACTCAGAAAATGATTATATTTGCTTTCAACTGTCTTCTGGTGAAAATGAACAGTTTGAGCATAATATGGAGAATCACTACTCACAGCATTGGAAAAACAAATATAAAAAGTTTTCTCATGTCATTTTGACAATATTACACTTGATTTGCGATGCTGTACCAATAAAGTTAAGGAAGCAAACTGTTATTTTAGCATTGCTTGTTTGGAGTACAATATAGAGACTGATTTTCTGTTTATGAAGTGCTTGAAAGAAAAATAAGAGGTCATTATTTGTGTTTCATTATTTAAAAAGTGAAATTATAACAGAGGAGAAAATAGTGCTCCCTCTGTAAATCTAAATACCTACTGATTTTCAGTACTACTTTTCTTTCCTAAAGGATGAACAGCTTGGTCTGTACAGAACTCTTCTCTGATTTCTTGCAAAAATGACTGCATATTAACTCTTAACAGAGATAAAAATTGATGAGTAAAAACTCATGGTGTTTTCACAACATAAATGTTTGTCAGTAGAATAAATAGCAAATCCAACATAAACATAAGTATAGCTTAAATCAGAATTCACTGCTGTGTTGACTTAAACCACTCAAATGCTTTTTATCAATGCTCCTTGACCACCCTTATCAAGTGTAGCTTAGTGCACTGTGTAATGAGACTGGGGAAAATGGCATAATGGGAAATACCTGAACTTAAAGACCAGAGTGCTCTCTGTATCTACGGGGCTGAAGGTATGACCTCTGTTGTCATGGGGTAGCAGACTTTACTTACTAGCTAAGTAGGCCTGGATTTTTGAGACTGCATTCACTTTCCTGTTTCATTCCAGCCTCTGTAATTTTTTCATCCAGCAAATAAACTTGCATAATTGCAGACAGGTCAGGTTTCATTTTCATTTTTCTTCAACAAACATTATCTTTCCATTTGTATCATTTTACGTAGTAGCTAAAGCTTTCCATTATACTGGAAAAATTTTATTTTCAAAATCCTCTTGACTTGTTGAACTGCTACCATGTCTCTCCTTAATTGTTCAAATACAATTAGAGGTCTGGATAGAATGAATCACCTTGGCAAAAATTCAGCCAGCTTTATTGCCAATTTCAAAGACTGACTGAGTGGGGAAAAAGATGGTATTTTGGCACACTTAATTAAAAAAACAATTCCAAATGTGGCTATGTGGTATTAATTCTAGCTGAAACTCTGAAAGGTGATTAATTAAAATGTACTGTTGTAAATCCATTGTGATACACTCCAGAACTAAGTGTGCCAAGCCAGAATGTGTTTTAGCATATGTATCCTAGAAGACAATAGATTATCAGTGGTCTTTTTGCATGGCCTTCTACAAGGAGTTAAGAATGGGATAGAAACAGTGAATGTCTGTCTGGTTTTTTTGTTTTTTTTTTTTTTTTCTTAGAAGTGGCCAAACAGTGACAGGAAAGAGGAAGGAGAAAGGCTGCTAACAAATACATCTGGATTGAGTCAAGAGGGAATGTGTGACTGCTTCAAAGTGGGATCTGTAGCACTTCAGTTAACTGATAAGAAAGGAAAGCTGACAGGCCAGAAAACACCCTCTTTTTTTCCTCTGTGTGTGTCATTCTTTCTGCCTGCAGAATATCACCTGAGAAGGTTGTTCCAGCTACATCTGAAGTTTCTGCAGTACCTTTCAGAACAACTGTCCAGTATTCAAGTTTGGGAGAAGAGTGGGGTGTACCAGTTGTGGTGCCTAGAGGAAAGTGGGTGCCTGATGGTGGATGTGTAGTGTTACGGGCTCTGCCAGTAGCAGAGGTAGCTGAGATAGAACAGGGAGAGCTCAGCAGCTTTGGCTGTTACAGAGGGTCTGTGTTAGGGGACATCCGCACAGGGGAAAAGGAATAGGTGTGTAAAAACTTGAAGGGAAAGGAAATGGTAGCTTTTGAATAGTTAGAAGATTTTCTGGAGCAGAAGGAAAGCTGAAACTTGGAGATTTATGGTAAACAGAGTGGGGGGAGCTTTGGGAGAAATGAAGATGTTCTCTGCAGTGGATGGACGACATAAGGAACAGCTCTCATCTGTCAAAAAGACAAAAGGAGTGTCGTTATTTGAGCATTCAGGTAGAAAGGGCTTGGGATGTCATCTGACTTGTCCTGCAGGAATATGAGGCTAGGGGTAGTGTTTCTTCCACCCCACCTCTGCAAGGAGCATGAAAGTGGTAAGTGAAGAAAACAATGTTTTTCAAAAACATGGTTAGTTTCCTGAAACAATACGGACCTCCCCAACTACTGCTATGGTGCAGTCTAGCCCCCTACACTATATTCTCACCCCTTTCTAGAAAGGAAAGCCTTTTGTTTTGTTTTCCTTTAAATGTGTACTCTTGTGTTTCAGTAATCAAGAAGTAATTTTTTCAGTTAATATGCAACTGTTTGTCTTCAGGCCAGACACCCTGAGCTGGTCACAAAGAGTTGACAGCACCCCAAATCCTTGAAATATTACTCACTGAAAAATTACCACTGAATTCAGCTTAATCTTAAGCAGGATGTATATGCACAAGCTAGAAAGATGTAAAGGAGCATGTCAGCCTGGAAAGCCAAGCCACAAGTAGCAAACATAAGTGTTTAAGCAATAGACTGGTAAAAACAAGACCTTGCTACCAGAATGTTTATACAGAACAAGTTCAAAATAGACTTTCATCTTTCAGTAGGTTTTACTAGATTTTTCTTAAATAAATGTGAGCTAATATGTTTTAAATTATTCCTATATTTTTTCTGTTTTCTTTACAGCTGTTTCTTTCACACTTCTCCTATTCATAAACATGCAATGAAAAAATAAACATATGATTTGGTAATTGCCAGAGAGTGTCTTCATTCTAATAGCTTCCTTAGAAGCTACATTCATCTTCTGCCATTTTTATATTCACAAGCTAAAAGATGATTGTAGGAGTTGTTTCGACTGTGGAGAGAATGCTCTCCCATCTGTGGCAGTATACAAAAGTGTCTTCTTATAGAAGGGTTGTTTGGGGTTCTTTCCGGATGCATAGATACCAGGATATGTAGGTTTATTGATGAAACATCCAAAAGTGAGGAGAGATTATAGAATAATTGCACATCTTCCACATCCTACGTAAGAGATATGCTTCAATAGTATTCCACCTGCTCTTGTATATGTTTAGTTTCCTATGAAGACTTCATTTGCAGCTTCTCTGTGAAGGCTGTGCATATAGAATATGACATTAAGTTCCAACATTTCTGAGTTTCATTTAGCTCTTTTGCCCATCAGGAAAGCAAAATGCTAGTGTCTGCTCATCTTTACAGAGTTTAGATATGAGACAAGCTAATCAAAATAGACCAGAAGAAGGAAAAATCAGTAGACTTATCTGAATTATCTGTTAATTCCATTTACCATTTAGACAGTTATGAATGATGTAGACAAATTATGGATAATATGGAGGAAGGATAGAACAAAACTGCCCTATGCACTTTTTTGTAGGGGTCTTTCAAGTAATTACAGTTTCTACATACTGCTGGTCTAATTGTACCATAGGTGAAAAATAGTACTCTATGAACATTACTTTAGGGTAGTAAAAACTGGTGAAAGATCATTAATTAAAATTTGAGCATCTGATTTTTATTTATTAACTAACACCTGCATATTCACAAATGTAGAAAGAATGAATGTCCAAATGGTTTAATTTTCACAGTATAGTGCTGAAGCAGGGACTTCAGGTTATTAGTTTACAACTTTATTTCTGTTGTGATGAGACTGAGTCATGTGTCCTCCATGGGTAGCATGTAAGAGAAGATCTGGTTCATGACCACCCAAGGAACCTGAACATACCTAAGTCCATGGGTCCTAATGAGGTGTATCCCACAGTCCTGAGGGAATTAGCTGATGTAGCTGCCAAGCCACTCTCCATGATATTTGAAAAATCCTGGCAGCCAGGTCCCTGTGACCAGAAAAAGTAAAAACATTGCACCTGTTTTTAAAAAGGGTAGGAAGGAGGGCCCAACCAACCTGTCAGACTCACCCCTGTGCTTGGGAAGATCATGGAATAGATTCTCCAAGAAGCGATGTGAAGGCACATGGAAGACAAGGACGTGATTTGAAACAGCCAGCACAGCTTCACCAATGGTAAGTTCTGCCTGACCAAGCTAGTGGCCTTCTATGATAGAGTGACTGCATGCGTGGACAAGGGAAAAGTTAAGGATGTTGTTTATTTGGACTTCTGTAAGGCCTTTGATGCGATCCACAGTATCACAGTATCACAGTATGCTAGAGATTGGAAGGGACCTCAAAAGATCTAGTCCAATCCCCCTGCCGGAGCAGGAACACCTAGATAATGTTACACAGGAATGTGTCCAGGCAGGTTTTGAAT
>WTXV02044430.1:27392-50277 GCA_009823435.2 Nymphicus hollandicus | reverse complement strand
TATATGTAGGTATAGATCTATATATAATATCTGGTAAAAATAAATAACATGCTAATGTTTTTCAGAATATATAGTGTAAAGCTTTGTAAAAATTACTGAACATTGTGCAATGAATATCACTGAAACAAATTATCTCTAAGTTATTGTTCCTTCAGAATTACTAGTATAAACATTTATGTGCACCAATATGGGGCAAAATATTGCAATACGCCATCATTTTGTCTCATTTCTGAAAGATATAATCACATACTGTATACAGCAACCTAGATCATCCACTGGCTTTTCAGAAAATCCAGTAAATATATTCAAACATTTCATTTGAAGAATACATTTACAGGTATTCCTATTATCCTAAGATGTGTTTATGTTATAAAATACCTAATAGTTATTTCAAAGTTGAAGCTGTTTCAAAATGAAAATATCACTGATGAAAAGAACTTACATAGCAGAAAATCCTTGCATGACATAATACATTAGCTATACAAACACTGCCCTCAGGGCACTGAGAATGGCAGCACATAAGCACAGAATCAAAAAACCTAAAGGAACCATGGGGCTCTCAGGAGATTGTTTTGCTCTGTCAGGTCTCCAAGGAGTGCAGCACCATCACCTCTTCATTACCTGGGCCACTGACTCCAACAAAATATATTACTTTTAACCCAGCACTGGCCTTTCTGATTTCAAGCATTTCTTTCTTGTTTTTTAACTTTTTATTCTGAAACTGAGCTAATTCTGGAAGCAGGATAGTTGCCTTGACATGATTTGTATTCAGAAGTAACGCACCCAAAGGGCCAGGCAAAGAACTAGTTTGAGTGCTTCTAAGCCCATGGCATATGGTTAATTTGGAACCTGGGTAACAGACTTGACTGTACATCCCAATGTGCCAGATATAGATCAATAAATAAGTTTTTACATAATGAAAAGAAAGCTAAAATCCAGAGTTTTCAACCCTGACTGTGATGGTGTATATCCCAAAAGCTTGAGGTGAGTTCCAAACAGAACTTATAAAATGTATCTGGATAAGACAAATTCATTTACATCAAAGGTCAAAAGACTGAAATACGTGTACCGTGATTAAAATAACTTCTAAAGTCGAAAACAGCACATGCATTTTCATAGGATTAAGGATCAGAAAAGGAATAAAACAGTAACAATCAATCAATCAATCCCTATGCCAAGGGAATCTCTAGAGAAACATTTGAATGAACAAGAGAAAATTTAGACTGAAAAGTGAGGAATTCCTGAGGGGGAGAGCTGTTAGGAAAAGGACTCTTCTCCCTCATGGAAATGATGGAAACATTCAGAATGTTTAAAAATACACTTGACAGAACACTATAAAATATACAATAGGGAACAATTATGCATCAGCAGGGAACCGGTCTGAATAATGTATTATAATAGGTCATTTCCATTTCCATTTTCTATGATTCTCCCAAAAATCAACACTTAAATTTGCAGTTATTTGTATAAAGAAAATGCTGGAGAAAACCCAGGGGATGCATATATAAGTAAAAGGAAGGCTAGAATTACTCCACAGCAAGCCAAGAGAGAGAAAAGAAAGGCTTGAGAAGTCAAGAGTGGTGAAGACGGCCAGAAATTCTATCCTCTGCACCATGTGAAAAATTTGTCTGTGGCAGCAAAAGAAAAATGGTGAGACAACTATCACAGAATGCAACCAAGACTGTAATTTAAAATCTGTCAGACTGAGAAGCTGAGGCCTTCAATACACGCACATTTCCAGCCCTCTTTTTTTTTTCCTAGAAAAAAAATCTAGCTATTTTTGAATCCACCTAAACATCCAAAACCCTTTCACTCTTGCTAACGTCCAGACCTCAGCTCCAAAATTCACAGTTTATGAAGTATCTTCCTAAACTTGATTTGAATTTGCAAGATTTTGATTTCAGCTACTATCCCCTCATTCATATATTAACATCAGACAGCAAAACACAAACCTCTGAATTAAAAGGGGAGCTAGTTAGAGGAAGGGAAAGGAGGGAGGCAGGATAAATTTCATATCCTGAAGCTTTGCATTCTCCAGAATGTAGTTTTGTTCCAGTTTGTAGCTAAGAGCCAGGGCAGCTCAGGGGGAATAGCTCCTGGGAGGCTTTCATAGAGGGGGCTCAGCAATTCACAGCACCCCTGCAGCCAGGCAGGGGACAGGGCTACTGAGTGTGTGCGCGGGATGGCAACTTGGACTGTTCAGCTGGAATTTAGCCCAGACCAAATGAACTATGCAACATGCTTTTATTTCAATGCATGAATCATATTTTGGTCTACAATCAATTTTAAAAGCCAGTATGATGCTGCAATCATCTCTGCATTTCAAACTCCAAAGTAGAACGTTTGGTCTTGTTTTAAAAATGGTTTCCATTGGAATTTAAAGAACACAAGTGGGAAAACATTTATACGAGTGTACTCACAAGTGCTGTGTCAGGAAGTTCGAAAATGAGCTCTTACAGTAACCTAAGGAATGTACATTCCCAGGCCAGCTTGTCTTTACGGGTGGGGGCTGCACCCCTCCATGTCCATGGATACAGATGTACTGGACAATAAATATACTTGGAGGGGAACAGGTGACACTCTAGCAGAACTCCCTCAATGCTATGCTAGGAAACAGCCTTAAACCCTCTCTTTGCCTTGTAGGAAGCACAGGCTGACTGAGAGGCAGTCTGACTGAATCAGACTTCCTGCCAGAGCCAGCCTGAGTTGCTCTCCATGCAGCCTGGGCTTTCCATTAGATCAGAGGTTACATGTGGTCTTAGCTACTGCATCTGCTCTTCATGGACCTCCTGCCATCAAAGGCGTGGGTGTAAAGTAAAATAAAATAAAATAAAACCCAAGATTAATTCTGGATGGCCTCACAATGCTTGTTTTTTGCAAACGCTTCACTGGCGGATGTTGAAGAAATTCCATGCATAACAGTTATTTACTGAGAAATTTCTCTCCCTTAAAACAACCAAGCACCACAATGTCCTCTTTGAAAGTAAACAAACAAACAAATAGAAAAAAGATTTTTCAAGAATGCCCAGAGCACAATGGTCAGGAAATGAGGCAATTTTGTATCTGGATTACATTACCTGAAACAAAGCAAAGAAAGATTTAAAACAATATTTATAAAAGCGGCTTATGAGATTACATTAAAAACAATTGCACCCACTTTTATTTAAGTGGAAATGACCACTGCTCTGTTTGCAAAAACTAACAGTTAGCAGATGCCTTTTTGTCAAATATAGGATGAGCACAAAAAAAGGTTGGTTTATAGTATCTTTCAGGCTATATATACAGAATCTTAGGAGTAAACTCAGGGAGCAAGTAGTCTTCTTAATAGTGCTTATTAAGCAGTTAATATTTATTGCATCAATTTATTTACTCTGATTTGAAGTTCCTATAGCTGGCAGTAGCATAACTGCAATCAAGCTGTGCAATTACAAAAATAATTTAAAACCACAATTGAAGCGGTTTAGCACAACCATAATAAAATTGAGCTAACATTTTAATAACCTAAAAAGTCTCCTCCTCCTCCTCCCGACTTGCAAGTGGACTTGGTTGGAGGAAATTGAAAGCACAACTTCCAGGCCTTTAGCTCCAAGGCAGATAAATTCTCCCACATACAGACACTGGCCTGATGGAAATGAGCTGCTACTGCTGATTAACACACTAACAATACTTTTAAATAGCCTATTTCCTCTTATTTTATTATTTTCATTTCTTGCATGTTTCAGAAAGTAAGCAAAAAATAACACAGCTAGTGACAGAGGGGATAAGTTCTTTGAATGTAGTTTGGTGTTTTGGCCCCTGTGCAATACTCACAAAACCAGTGACAGCTTAATGCGCAAGATCCTGAATTTTAAGCTCTATTAATTTGAAATCTGTCAAAAATAAGAACAAACCTGGCAGTGTTCAAGGTCTCGTTGGACAGAGCTTTGGGTGACATGGTCCACTGTGAGGCACCCCTGCCCATGGCAGGGGGGTTGGAACTAGATGATCTTAAGGTCTTTTCCAACCCTAATTATTCTATGATTCTATGATCCAAATAAAATATACGTGGCTTTATAGCAGTATTAAAAACTTCATTCCTATACATGTTCAAAGCAGTAAACCATCATAAGGCAGTAAGTTTAATTTTGTCATCAGCCCAGGATTAACATTTTTTCTCTTTAAATTTCATGCTGGTGCAGTTCTACAGCCTAATTTCACTGTTTTATTAAAATCTTCATAGCACAGACTCTCCTCACACGACCTGTTAGGACCATTTCTGAACTCTATTCTTTGTTGACTTACAGCTGATCAATATATTTCTTAGAAATACACTAATGGGAGGTAAGGGATGGAAACCAACTAGATTCAAACTTTTACCAACTTTTTTTTTTTACCCTAGAGGTTTTTTTTTTTTTTTTTTTTGGAACCAACATCCATCAAAAAATAAGACCCTCCTAATTTCACAACAGAATTCTGTGTTTGCTTCTGCCTTGCAAGATTTGAGAGTTGTTTCAAAACTGTTTTCTTTTCTTTTAGAAAAACTTGAAGAAATTATAGCACATATTTCATAAGGATTGATTCTAATGCTGGTAAACTAACAGTAATCAAGTCTTCAGAATTACACAACAAAACTGATTGAAAAAAAATTTTAAATTATTTAAAACATTCCTAAAATATTCCTATGCAGTGTATATGGTGTATATATATGTATCTATACACACAGAATGATGATTTGAAATGGCGGAGGTTTTATTGGCTGGTTTTGGATGTAATTTCATATTTGATATATAGCTTAACCATATTAGTATAAGTAATGAGAAACCACCCCCCATAGGAGTACCAATAAAACTTTATAACAAACATCATGTATTTTTTCTTTTGCCCAAAGAAATCTCAGTCTTTTTAGGTTGTGATGAAATTTGCGATGTTATATGCCCAATCTGTGCCGCTGCTGTGCTGGGGCCTAACTCCATCATGTGATGTAATGCACACAATGTTCTCATCAGGCCTGCTTGCCTAGTCCCACTGTTTAAATGTCTGTTGTTTGTTTTTTGGTTTTGGGGTGGGTTTTTTTTTTTCTTGTTTTTTTTGGTGTTTTTTTTTGTTTTGGTTTGGTTTGTTTTTTTCCAGGAGGAATACACTCTATCACTTTTTATAATGCAGTTTAAATACATCTTTTATGTTTACCTTGTGTCCTCTTTCCCATCCTACCTCAGGAGTGCAGAGATAGCTGCATGCATACATACAGACACAAGAAGAGCAGTCTTCCGAGAGTCTAACGGGAAATATTCTGGTATTTAACAAATATACATGGGAATCTGGAGTAAATCAAATTCACGACAGGTGTGCTTCTTTTAAGATAGGATGGCAACAGCAAAAATGAAAATGCAAGAATGATAAAAGAAACTGTAGCAGAGAATGAATCTTCACCCTATTTTAAGTATCTTCTCTCCAGCTGTCTAATCTTCCTCATTGTTTAATCCCCTTTAAAAGTTCCACTGTAATTGGGATTTCTAACAAAAGATATGATCTATTAAAACCAGCAGTTTAGTCTTTTGCGTAAGGACATTATTTTAATGCCAATTAAAAAGAATAAAATATAATTCAGCAAAGATTCGGTATAGATGCACAAAAAAAAAGTATATTACTTTTCACAACTAGTGTTATGAACTCTGGCAAGGGAAAGCTAGCAGTGGTTTTTACCTAGAGGTCTCATTCAAACCCCCCCATAATTTTCTGGCTGTTTGTTCAGCAGATCTCTGTATCCTCATTTCCACTTTTTGGGGCTAACACACTCTAATGATGTATCTCATTTAATTCTTATACCCAGTACTGGCTACCAGACAGATGAATTGCAATCATTTGATTTCTCTCTTCAGCAGTAAAGGTAAGACAAAAAGAAAATTTCATAATATTTTCTACTGAACAGTTATTCTGGTATTTCTTATTATAAGCTTTGCATATATGCATTTATTAAGAGAAGGAAATTCTTGCAAACCACTATTACTCAGCTGAACGAAAACTTAAAATATATGACATCATTAGATACCATTTGGAAGATCACTATAATTTTCTTAAAGTTTATGATCAAAACACCAGGTGCTTCTACAATGTTTATATTTAAATTCTATCAGTAGGTTAGCATAGGAAAATATTGTGACATTCGGTCATTAAAAAATGCTTTTTATGAAATCACCTTGGCTTACAACTCTTCCTTACAAAACATTGAGAAGCTAAAGTAAGGTAACAATCCCTGTCATAATCTGGTAATGGGAAAGTAATATTGAGGAACAGGAAGAACTGGTTGCTAAAAGGTTAGATCTTAATTAATTTCAAATATTTCACGCACTTAACTTGATTCAGCTGTGGGGTATAATCTTAAAAATACACACATTTACTGAATGATTTTCAAAGGCATCTTAAAAGTCTCCCAGCTGTTTTCTACCACTCTAGCTACCTTCGAGATGTGCAGTTATTTTGGTAGTTGTAACCAGGAGTGAATGTTAAATGCTCTTACCCGTGGACTTGTAGTCTGAGGCTACTCCTTTAAGACCAGCATCAAACACTGATATTTCTACCTTTTGCTTTCTGTGGTGGCAGCTCAGTAGCACAGAGGGCTGTGAAATGACGAGGTAGAGAAATGGCTGTAGCTCTATGTCCCCAGCTCCCCTGCGACCAGGCTGCCGCACAATAGTTATACCCAGGGCTTGTCGAGCAGACGATCTTGTAGAAGCATGCAGACTTTCCAGTGACAAAAGTCCTGTTTTTCTCCCAGCAGATAGGCGCACATTACTGTTCAAAAGATCGTCTGCTGTGATGGAGGAAATGGATGGCTGACTGGGCTTCTTGGTATCAGGACTGCCACCTGAGCCCGCTTCTGGAAGGTTCAAGGAGCTTTTGCTTATTTTCTCACCATCTTTCTGATCTTGTACTGATTTTGATTTAGGTAAGGCAGTGCATGAGTAAGTCATCAAGGAGATTCGACTTGCTGTAATAAAAATGTCAAAAGGAATAAAATTGAGGTTCTTCACGATGGAAGACTGGCGGGAAGGACGGGCAATGCGGTGCTGGCTGGTACCACTGTGCTGCTCGATCTGAATGATTCTGATCTTAACACTGTCACTGCCAATACCACTGTCCTGTGCCCCACTATAACGGGACAAGGTCTCAACTGTTCCTCCATCAGACACATCCATTTTTTTCTGCTCTTGTTTGGAAACCTGCAAAGGAAAATATTATATTAACTTAGGATACCCATATCCCAACTATTTCCATTTCAGTGGCAGCAAACAATCACTATATAAACATGATGTCAAAAAAAAGAATTATAAAAATATATCTGCCAAGTTAACTTTAACACAGTAATCACTCATGAAAACACAGCAGGTGTCTGTTCCAATAAAATGATGACTCATAACAGATGAAGTGCCAAAAGAACATGTGAAGGGAAAAAAAAAAAGGAGTAATGATTTCTAGGCTTAAATGACTCCTTCTTCAATTTAAAATCTTTCTTTAAAGAAACTACAAGAAATGCATGGATTATTATTAACCCATATCTCTGTGAAATAATGCATTGTAAGTAAAAAGCCTGGTCAGAATTGTTTTTCAGTTTTGAGCACTAATGCTCAAAAAGTCCTCTTTGGCGCTAAAACATTTTACCATGATTAGATGAAATAGAACGTAATACTAATCTACTGCAAAAATCACAAAAAGCCTAATAGGAAATTGTAAGCTGAAATGTATAAATATGATGTTGTAGAAAAAATATTTTTCTTAAGAGTCACGGAAATGATAGCTGCCTTAGATAAAACACCAAAGTTAAAGGAAATGTCAGCATTATCTAAAGATTGGCTCTGTGATGGAGCAAGAGTTCTTAGTTTACCAAGGCTCACCAAGGCTACATATGGTCTTGGCTGGGACATTCACAGGGTTTCACATGAGAAATTCTTGCATATTGAAATATTTCAAAAAGAAAAGATACCACTGATAAACAGAAAAAAGAATGTTACTTCTATCACAGAAAATTCAAGAGTGAAGCAAAAAGTTGCAAGTCTGTGTCCAGGGACTAATCGCACCAGGTCAAGAGACTGAGATAGCTAAGACAAGAAAGTGCTTCAGAAATAAAACACTTTCAATACTGCTGAAACAAGTAGAAATCCTACAAAGAGCTTGGGGACAAGATGGGAAGCATATGCTAAAGTATTTGGACCTCTCTGTAGAAATGCAATAATAATAATAAAAAAATTTTGTGTACCCAAGTCCTCAGAGTCATATGGAGTTTAGAGTAATGCATTCATCCTGTATAGCTTCCACAGCACAACTAACACTTCTATCTGTGCTGCCCAGAAGTGTTTCTGCTCTGCTCCATAGAAGAGTTAACAGAAGGAATGCCCAACTTGGATTCATGACCCATCCAGCCTAGTACACTGATTCTGACAGCACTAGGAGGAGACTCTGTCGAGAGGCCATGGACCCTGGCCACTTCCTGCTATCTGTTCCTCTCCTGCTCTCTGGGCATCCACAGCTGTTGCATTTAGGGTGCCAGTGGTACACGCCCATGTAGTTGTTTTAGTAGCTATTTCTGGACTTCTTGTCCATGAATTCATCAGCTTTTTCAATATGTTGACAGCGTCTGGGCTCCTCAAACTTCTGGGAAAGCAAGTTCCATTTTTCTTTCTTTTTCTTTTCCTTTGCTTTAAACCAATCTCCTACTACTCTCATAGCATTTCCCTGATCTTTTGCAGTGCATGATTTGAATATTCAGGTCCACATTCAGCTTTATCATTGTTACTATGACTTTGTGAACCTTGATCATAGCTTGCCTCAGCCTTCTCCTCTCCAGAAAGGGAAATGCTAGCCTTTTGAGTGTCTCTTCCCAGAGAAGCTGCTCCAACACCTTTAATCATTTTAGATTCCCTTCTCTACTTCTGTAACTCCATTATGTACTTCTTGAGTACTCTACACAGTACTCAAAGCAGAGGGATCACTATGGTTTTATACAGCAGTAAAATGATGTCTTGTTCTCAATCTCCATCCTAATGTCCAATGTTCTGATGGTTTTCTTTGGCTGCCACTGCACATTAACTCAATGATTTAATTTTTTTGTTCCAAGACCTACTTCAATAGCTTCTTTCTACCTTCTCCATCCCACTGAATCTTTGAAAAGAGAGATATAAACTAGGGAAAACCATACCTTAATATCCTCTTGAAAAATACAATAATGAATTACAAGTACTTATGTAATTTATCAGCAACTTAACTACAGAAATGAAGGGCAGTGAATTAGTTAATTTCTTCAAACTTTGGTCGTTCTGCAGCAATATTAATAGATTCCATGTATACTGCAGAAATTGGGTTGTGGGAGAGCTAAAGAAAAGCAATTTTTTTAAAGGTTCCTTTATATTGTGCTTTATGAAACAAAGGAAGCAACCCCCTCTCCTTCTCTTTAAATGAATGAACATACTAGAAAAAAGGTATTACAGAGGAAATCCTTAAACAGAACCATTAACTAGCTGAGATTTTCTTTGAGAAGGTTTTTGCCAGCTCTGGTTACAATCTTTTCAGATTCACTCTAGTACATATTTTTCAAATAACTAATAAAATTCCTTGCGGCTGATTTCTATGGCAGACTCATATCACTGACTTGTAAATGTGATACCACTTTTAATGCAGCCTCTGTAAAAATAACTAGAGACCACTTTAATGAATTACTACATCACGAGCCAAGAAATCCTGATTCCTCCCGATTCCTTAGCAAAGTTAGGCTACTTACACCTCAGCCTCTCTCTCTGGTAAACTATTAAGTTTTGCCCATATCCTGCACTGATGGAACTTTCAAAAATGATATTGATGGTTTTATATCACTGATGAATTGAGGGCAAGCAGAAGGCAGAAAGGATGGAGCTGTGAAACAATCTGCTCTATCATTTCATGGAAATGATGCCTGAAATGAAGTAGAGGGCATATGCTGCTAAACCCAGCAATCTTTAATTGCTCCATAAGCATCACTTCAGTCTGATGTAAAATCTTTTTAGAAAGTATGGTTCTGTAGTGAACGACCCTCTTATGGGTACTACATGGTATTCTCTTGTTCTCTATGCAGCAGAAACTTCTACAGCCACCTGACATTTAGGTTATGCTTGTCTTGGCTAGAGGGATTGCAAATAAAATGTCATCCACTAAATGACAATCTTCCAGGGAAAAAACCATTGCATGTGTACGACTGGTTAGAGGGAGAAAGCACAGGACTTCTGGTTTCTGAATGGATCCTCTTTCCTCATACCTAAATAGATTTGACTTGAAGCCTACCTCTTTTCTTCTGCCCCTTTTTATAATCAGGTATTTATTAAATGTGCTGGTCTATGTAAAGCACCTCAAAGAAGGCAAAAAAGCAGCTCTGCCTCCATTCCCATTCATATAGTTTCTCTGCGAAGACTACTGCAAGGGTGCTAATTGGTCCCAACTGCCGAGTTTCCTGTTATGCGGACATTTGACTACAGAAACTTTACTGAGACCCCAAATCAATTCATACAGGTCACTGAACAGCAGTAACTTTTGCTCACTACTAAGCAGTATGGAATACGAACCAGTGCCTGAAAGGTGAAAGACACCATATCCTATTTCGGTTATCCATGCCACCTGGTTCCACAATGAAACTTTGACTTATGTATGTTCTTACCACATATATTATAAAAGTTGGAACAAGTGAGTAATGATTTGCAAGACAGCTTTATATAACACAACTTGGTACAAAATAAAGGTGCAGAAGTACCATTTTATCTTCTTGCATCAATTTCAGCTCTGTAAGCAGTAAGCCTTCCAACCAAATTATCACAGTTTATCTGAAAATACACATAGTAATAAGTTTGGGAATCATTTAGGTATTCCTCTAAAGGTTATACTCTCAATATAATCTAAAAAGATTCTTTGCTTTATTATGGAATAAATGGACCAATACTTTAAAGATGTCAAGAACAGCAATATCAGCTTGCTGTTAGCAAATGTAATGGTAACATTTATCATTGGGCTGTATTATATCAGTTCTCTTAGTCTTTACATAACCCATTTAAAGTGAACAATAAAAGTTTTCTTTAATTAGCTACTGGTGTGCATTAACATGATCATGATTAAACCATAAAAACCAACCGTACATTACTCTGGTCCCCTATCCCATGTGTTTTAAATTATTTTAGTTGAAAATGTACTTTGAGTCCCTTTTAAAAGTTCGACCTTCTGCTTTCAGAGAATTAAATGCATATTACTGTAGTGGAGAAGATAATGTTTCAGACCTCCAGGCATATATTAAACGCACTGGCAGCACATTAGACAAAATGCTTTACTTATTAGATACTTCCTATTCTAAACAGTGTCATCAAAGGCTAAAAACAAAATCCATATAAAAGCTGCACAATGCTTCCACACAGAACCTGTGCCAAAATCCCTGTACTTTCCAACTAATGAGGAAAGGATGTGTACTCTTAACATATGAATGTAAGATTTTCCAAGCATTCACTTTAGGAAACAGGACTATTGATTCCACATGGCCTATGTTAAATGAAACTGTATTGGTAAAATAACCTTTAAGATATTTGGCATGATAACTATAATTAAACAGTATTCAAAGGAATAAAACAAAAGGGAATTTGGTTCCACAATGGCTAATTAAAATAAAATGAAAAAACACAGCATGTCATCTATCAAGATAAATTGTTATTGTTTAAGAACTATTTAAATACTGTTAAAATATACTTTTAGATAAAATCTGAAAGGACTGGAAAAATATTTGTGGCTTAAAAACGGATAGTTTGGTGTAGAAAAAAGTATAGGACGCTGAAATTTTATGCTGAGATAATAGCTTTAAAGCTTTGAGCACAACCAGATGGTACTTAAATCAGAGGAATTCTACAGTTTCACTGTCAGAATGAGCTGCACTATGGAAAGGTTTTCAATAGCTAGAAAAAACATGTCAAGATGATAGTTTACTTCTTAGATGACTTCAGTGCATTTTCTCGTCCTTTCACAGTTATATATCCTATCAATACTAGACACCATAGAAAAGGTGTTGAAAGCTACACTAGTAGCTAGGGAACTGTGGCTAATTCTTTCTTTTCATGTGTTGAGATAGGTAACTTTACTAGCTTAACCCCTTGAGTTCAATAGGGCATATGACACATATATCTGTCTAGTGAAAGGGCATAGAAGTAGCATGTCCGTAGAACCAGAGAGATAAATACATCATAAAATCAGGGGTAAAGAAATAGATTTGCTTTTCAAAATTGGCAAGCAGTCCCATCTGAGGTGACTTTAATTTTAACCAGGTAACTGTTATGTATTTTCCATTCTTAACAAAAGTATTTAGATGGTACAGACACGTCTTCGAAGTTTTCACTCCACAAAGACAAGCAGTAAAACCATGAAGGTAAACACACAACCTAATGATTTAGACCAACAATTAACACATTTTCCAAATCGGAGAGGTGTTTTACAACAACTGGCAGAGGTTTTTTCCGTTATATTTTAACTTTCTTAATCTCTCACAAGTTTTCAATAATAACAAATGTAAGCATGTGCAAATTTCACTATAAATGTTTCTATTGGTTTTAGGTTTTTTTTCTGATACTTCACAGGATGATTATTTAATTAATAGAATAACTGTAAGGAACATAATCTTCGGAAGTGCAACTGCTCTAGATACAAAGCATCTACAATCTGCATAATTTTTCCAGCTTCTCATATTAATTATGGCTATATAATGACACTATTCAAGTAAAATTTCCATCCTTGTGCATAGCTGTTCCTTAACTCTGATCACAACCCTTCAGCCAATCATGAGATCATTCTTCACATTGCATAAATTACGGAAAGAGTCACAAGTGTGAAACCACAGAATCAAAGTGCCAATCACATCTGCTCTATCACTGTGGCATGTGACCTAGTTTTATTTCTTTTGCTAAAAAGTAGTAATATTTTTACAGAAATAAAAATCTTGCCTACCACACAAACTCAGCTACAGAAAAGGAGTATGTTCCTTCTGTACCAGTGCTACAGAAAGGAACATCATTTCTATCTTTTCCACCTTTGTTCTAAGAACTCAATCTACTCCATCTGAATGAGTCTCCAACAGTTTACAAATTTATTTGACATACCATTGCTGGCCAAGGAACCTTTTATTTTTTGGTTAACCAAGGTTTGCTACATTGTTCTACTGAACACTTCCACTAAAACACTCCAGCTAAAACTAAACCATTATTTTTTTGCATATGACCTATATTATTTGCTTTAATTCTGACAATTATAAAAATAATTTTGTAAATTGACATATTAATCTCACGCAGAAAATATGACACACATACAAGCATACTAGACAGCTAAATTGTCTTCCAGTCTAATAAAATTCCTCTTTTAAGTTTTAAATTAAAACGTCAGTCCTACAATTTAATCTAGACAGACTTATTTCAACTTGTATCAATCCAACTGCAGAAACATGAATCCAAAGCTGTCCTCCAAAAAGGGAACTATTAAATCAAGCCAAAATGAGGCAACACAAATATCAGAGATGTCTGAAATAGTTCATTTCATACAAGAGTCAAACGTTTGGGTTTTTTTTTTTTCACCAATGAATTTTCTTTTTAACAAAAATTTGCTGCAAAACAAATGATACAATTTTGAAGTGCAATGGTGTATAGGAGCTCCCAAACCTACGGATATTCTTCTGGCAGGAAGTCAATTTTAGTTTTGATAGTAATTCAGGAATTATGTGAAAGATGTGATGGCAAGGAGCAATACAAACTCAGCTTCTTTGTGTAGCATTTTTCCAGCTCTTCAAAAGTAGAGTAAGAGGCTACATTCTGTTAAATACTGATCCAAATATTCATAAAGCTGTGCTAAATGTTCCAATTGTAACATGTGTATATGCAAATGCTAAATCCTTTCTAATGCCAACAGAATTATTTCTTTAATCTTAATACAAACCATATGTTTATTTTGCTGCTCCATGAAATGCCAGTAAGAACCTTCTGTGTTCAAAAGAAACACTTTCAGTTTAAAAAGACTGGCCTAAAATCTGGCTCAGTACTTTGCCCAACAGTAATTTTTTATTAATATTTTTACTAGAAGTATTAGCTTTTTTGTGTTGTTTTTCAAATTTAATTTCAGAATTTTAAGTTCATATTTTTGCTTTTATATGAAAAAATCTGGATTAAAATAAACACACATTTACTTTAGACAAGGTGAAGGTTTGTTCATTTTTGCACATTATTTTTTTTCTGGTTAAAGCCAAGAAAGAGTGGTTTTCCATGGGAGCCTACTTGCACATTTCACTTGGACACTTTAAAAAACAGTAGTTGAAGCTTCAGCTTGATTTTGCATAACATTCTCTAACATTTCAGTGTTTCAGTACAAGACCTCAGTCCTTTCAGAAGGCTGAACTAACTCTCATTCACTTGTGTGCCTAAGTATTTGAGAAAACCGAAAACACAACAAAAAACATTCAAGGACTTACATTTTTAAGTCATTAAGGCTGTGGTTTCACAACAGAAAGCTTGCCCTCAAACACTAGACAGACTAATTACCTAATTCAGTGCCCAGATTGGCTGTATAAACAAGTTCAGCATTGAAACTGGCATGTCACAGCCCATGGTGGGATTATTCTAAGTGACCAGTTCTGGGAAACCACAGAGTACTACTGGGTAGCACCTACCACAATAACGGGCTTAGGTGCACAAACCCCTGGAACCTACACGTTGATATTTGCTTGATCAGACGTTCCATCATGGATCAAAAACTTTCTCACTTGATGAATATTTTTAAAGAACTCACTGAACAATTCTTAGATACAACAGGTTAAACAATTTAATAATATTAAATATGGAAATATCAGATGATTTACTGTTATGACATCTGGAGATGAGAAATTCAAGAAAGTTATTTACGCCCATTGGAGTAAATAGAATATTCTCCCACTGACTAATATTCAGTGTTCTGTAAAATAAATGAAAAGATGTAGAAGCGGATGCCAAATATCCTGGCAGAGATTCAAAGTAGGATTCAACAAAGCCCCAGAATGCAAATTTAGGCATCATTTTTGGGACAGGATGAATGAATGTATGAACAACGAAGAGTCATTTTTGTAATGCAGTAAAGTAACTTGATACTTGACTTTCATAATACAGAATCTACCTACAACTTCTTAACTGAATTAGTGTACAGTTAAATGAACTATCCCCAAAATCAAATGCTACAATCTTTTCCTTAGAATATATTACAGCCTTTATCTGTTTTGAGCATCTTAAAGGCAATTAAATTAACTAAATCCACAGCAGACTAAAAGATGTCATGTACAAATATTGCCCAACTAAAAAAACTTCCTTTTACATTATTTCCAGTAATATTAAGTCAGACTGAGTCAGATAATATGCCACAAGCAGAAAAATCCACAGCACAGGAGTCTCCAGTGAGAAACATCCAACTGCTCACAGATGATTGCTCACTGAAATGTGTGCTGGTATCTCAAGTGTCTCAGGTTTTAAAACTCCCAGATATATGGAAAATTATCTTCTGTGCCTTACTGCATTTTTTTTACGTTGTTATATTTCATCTGTATCAAGCCAAATAAAGTTGTATCCAGCCTAATATTTGAGTAAATCATGTTTCAATTTGCCAACATGAGGAAGTAAAGCACATGAAGTAACATGTGAACTAAAGACTAGGAAATTAAGAATTACAGAATATGTGTTTTTGGTAACAAGGTCATCACAAAATATCCCCACTGTTAGCAAGCTGTTTTGTCACAGCCTTCATGTGCAATTCCATGCCAGACTGAATTTGTGTCTCCTCATTCGTGCCTTGTATGATTGTGTAAAACAGCCATTTCAGGGTCTTGAAACATCCAAAAATAATCCCAGGAAAAAACAACCAAACAACAACAAAATCAAAACAAAAACCTGAGAAAAAATATACTTGTTTTTTTGGCCTGTTCCATTTCCTGCACTGGTTCATTGTACAAAGTGGAAAAGGAAAAGGACAGATTGTGGCAGCCCAGCTTGGATTAGCTTAATGAGCCTCAAAATTGAATCCTAAATTGTGCCCTATGAACTCGTTTAAAAATAAGTAAAATACAGAGAAGAACTGTGGTATTGGACCAGGAACAAAAGGTCAGAAACAAGACCTTTGTAAGCCCACTTCAGGCGTAGATGAGACATGGAGCTGCATCTCCAGGCTTTTCTGAGTGATCAAGCCTGGCAGTGTTCCAAATGCCTTAGTCTCTCAGTGCTAGGAGGCTGCTTCAAAGCACCCAGCACTCAAACCCCGCTGAGATTTGACTTTATACCTTATTGGAAAATCAATGGAGAGTTGTTATGAAACACATCCTGCAGCAGACTGCCATTTTCAAAGCTTGTAACTGCAGCACCAAGATTTCATTGGAGCCATCTCACTGTGGGCTAATAATAACATTAAAGACAATTAGAGGGCCTAGATACAATGACAAGTTTTCTTCTTAGTGAAAAACATTCTTGGCCTTTACATGCTTCTATATGGCATTAGCAAGGCACATTATACTCAAGATGCAAAAAGATTGCAGGTATTTCTGAATATTACTTACATATACTGTAGTATTTTTCATAAAAATGTTTTTCCAGGTTTTGGGCCATGGAGCTCCTGTTGGTTCACTAACAACTGCGGCTTTTTCCTGCTTTTTCCCCTATTTGTTAAATGTTATTGACATACTTCCTTAATATTATTCTAAGTACAATGTTTTTAATATTATGCAACTGCTACAGTGGCCATGCAGAAAATGCGCACTGTTGTAAAAGGAAATGCACACAGTATAAGAACATTATGTCTGTGGTCCATACTTCCAAATATTTGTGAGGTGCTGCCTTAAAGCTAGTGTTCCAAATAGCTTCCAATTCAGCTACATAGACTGTGCAACATGTTCCTTTTTGCACACCATTTAAAAATGGTTCTCATTCCTAGTACTGAAAAAATAACTGTTGAAAAGCAACCTCAGGATGGTCCATCATCTGGGAACTCCAGACAGGCAGACATTGGACAGAACTGCTTTATCTATTTACAGGTGGTAAAATGATGTAAATTGAAGTGATCATACTTTAGTGTACTGCTATAGATTTTTTTATCAAAAACAATCTTTGAGGAATTATCAGCATTTTCTGTTTGTCTCTAGGCCCTTTTTACAATACCAAACCTGCAGTGCATGCAGTGGTACGACACAGCTATGAACAACTTTTAATCATATCTTCAATCTATAGCAAAATAAAAGGGAGAAGCATAAAAGTAATGAATGGAACAAAACCCACGCTCCACTTAAGGGACCAATGTTCCACTTGAATTATTACATAAAAAACTAACAAAATTTAACTGTTTAGTATGATGATCACTTTTATATACACATACATAGTCACATATACAAATATATATATAAAAAAAGTTGTGGGCTTTTTTTTTTTTTTAACAAATTTTCAATTTTATGGCACCTACTGGAAAATTCCAAGCCTGTCAGAATGCAGCACATAAGAATCTGGGAAACTTGCTGCTGAATTCAGGTTCAGCTTGCTGATAAATTCATAAAGCCTTGTTCAAACAGCCAGGATGCACAAGTTAGCTAAGCTAACTTTCTACCTTTGAATATTTTGGTAGCTGGGCCATACTTATCCTGGGCATAAATCCATTTACTACAGTGGACTTCATGGTGGACATATCTGGACAAAGACCCAATGAGTCACCCAGCCCAGACCTGCCCATTGATTACTTTCAACAAGCACCAAGGATCCAACAGGCACATTCAAGATGTAATCAACATTCATCTGGGGAATAGGCCTTACTGCCAGATAGAATGAATTTTATGAAAAACAGAGATGTTTTCAAAAGCATGGAGAACAGTTAGGTACCCATCTCCCACTGAGAAAAATACGAGTTTGGCAGATAATTTATTTGTGATTCTGAATCTCTCCTGCTCTCTTCTGTCCGTGTTTTGGAAGGCAAAGAATCAGCAAAAGCGGCTGATCCGTAGAGACCAGATCGCATATTCTACCGGAAAAGCAACAAACAACATATAAATTAATGCAAGCACACAGCTGAACTACCGCAAGCACACAGATCTATCCTTGTAGCTATGTGAAGAAAAAACGCCCGACTTCCTAAAATACTGTCTTAACTCACCATTTTTCAGACAAATATGAGTTTCATGAAACCTGTAAGCAGGATCCCTACTAGTAAAGCTAACATTTTCAATTTTATGGATTCTCTATTTTAACCAACTTTCCAATAATTTGACATAGTTGTCCCTGTTAATTTCTGAGAATACTCTACTAAGTCACTATTACTCTTGTGCTTTGATGGAGCAAGTTAAAATTAGTGGAAATCTTTACTTAGGAGAAGTCAAGAATGAAGCTTTCAGTCTTGATTCATGCAATGAGTCACAGGCAATTTGGGGGGAAAGTACAGTCTAACTGAAATGAAAATAGTTGGAAATACTGCCTGGAAACTTTCACTGAGGAAAATAATTGCTAATATGCAAGGCTATTAAGCAAACCCATTAAACATAGCAGAAACACCGAAGTGGCATACTATGTATAAACAACTGAGAGCTTTACAATGTCTTCCCTCTAGATAGGTACTGGTGGCCAATTATCTGCAGAAGTAAATTCAGAGTAATTGGAAATGGATGCAAACCTGTATTTGATTCAGTAAATGTTATTAGTATCATGTGCATGACTCATATCAGTGTCTTATCACAATCATAATCTATGATTTCACCGTTTGATATAGCAACCAGTAACTCAGAGTGAAGTTAGCTCTAAAAATTGAAGTATTGTCCTAATCTTTAATCACCTCCATATTTGTCACAAATACCCTGCAGTGTAAATCAGTGTGACAACTACCTCTATTATCTAAATGGAAATAGAAACACTACTGGATTTTATCATACTTATCAGAGATCCTATGATTGTACTTTGTGGCCTTGTCACCAAAGAGTGACACTGTACTAAAATGTAATTCACTGTGATTTTACTATATTGGCTTTTGTGCTAGATGGCAAAATACATCAAACATGAGAAATAAATGAAATAGAGTTAGGCTTTATTATCTTTCCAGTCTGAACACTGTGTATCCAGGAAGAAACACTATTACATTCTCTACCCCATTCAAGGAAAATCCAGTGCAATATTCAAATGTTCAAGGCAAGTGGAAACTTACTATTACTGAGACAAGTGAACTTCCCTAAGAGCAGAATATAGAACAAAAATGAATTGTTGGGATTCAAAGTGGCTTAGAAGCCCACATAATTCCAGAAATTAATGTGGCTGATCAAGGTGAGGATATTAATCTCAGAGAATTATTGTCTACTTTTGGAAACCTCAACCAAAGTGTAAAGTACAAACTATATTCTTCCACTCAAAATTCCTAGTTCAAATTCAGCCATCTCTAAATTTTTGCACTGTGATTGTGGATACAACTTGGGCAGCACTGGGGGGATGAATGAAACTCCCCAAAGCAATCTAAAATGTTAAAATAAATGCTTAGATTTGAAACCTAAAACTAAACGGTGCATTTTTACAAATTCCAGATTAACACACTTCAAAGTATTTGTCATGAAAGTTTTTCACTGTGCGAAACCGCTGTGCGTCTGTGTCATCCACATACATGCATATGCCCTTGTAATCCTCTTGTGTTTTGGCCTTCATATCTGCAAAATGGACTCTTTCTCTCCAAGCTTCCCATATTAGTGTGAATTTACTTCAGTCCCTGAATCCCAAAGATTTCTGCTTTGAAGAGTCTTAGTAAAATCACAGCTATTTTCTCAATATAAGAATTGCATCTACGTTTCTACTGGAATGAAAATGTTTGCTCATAGGAAGTATTAAAAAATACAGGACAGCGCTTCAAAAAGATATCTCCCTGCTGGTTTTGGCAACAAAATCAAATGATGAGACAAAGCTTCCTAATAATGGAAACACAGTAAGGCAATGACTTAAGATACTGGCAAGGACTTTATTTTGATAGCATCCTTGAACTTTATTTTCAGGAAAACATCCGACAAGTGGCTTTGTGGGAATCCGAGTACCGGTAAAACTACCAGGAAAATGATGCAGAAGTTATTCAGCTATTCCAGCTAAGGGTTTTTATTGGCATCAACAAGAAGTTACACTTTTGGCACTTCTCTGACACTATCAAGCTACAAGTTTATGTTTAAAACTGAACTGAATAGCTCAATGGTATAAATTATCAGAAGACAATTAATGTAATTTATATTTTTAAAAAAATAGCTATTTCACAAATTTTAAGTACTGTATTAAAAGCAAGACTTGGCAGAAAACAAAATAATGCCCAAACCACCAGATAACCCAAAACAGACTATTTGTCCAAAGTAATACAAATAGTCTATTTGCCTTCATGTGAACTACTACCATGTCAACTCGTCAAAGAAATGAAGACAACTTGCCTTAACGGAAATTGTAAAGCAAGAATCTAATGCAATGAATTTACATCTACTGTTAACAAAAACTTTTTTGCCTTCCCAAGAAAGGGAGCAATATTCACTATGTTTTTGTCAGTTGAAATAAAAACCTATTTCAGATTCACCAGCGTCAGAAACTCTCTTCATGCAGCATGTACATTATTTACACATTTTCAAGATTAGTTTATCTTTGGCCTGTGACTTTCAGGTGTGAATACTCTGTATGTGGTACAATTTCAGTAAGGCTAGAATGGTATCCCACCTATATAAGGATCTACTGTATTGCATGCTACTAGACTTTAGCAAGCTAAAATTAATTTTGACTTATTGCACAACATCAAAAAACAAGGAAAAAAACAAGAGGGCAATATTTTTTCTAACTCCAGGTAAAGGAAATATTTGTTAGAGATCAAGATATTTGGATTTTAATTTTATTATAATCTTCATCATGAAGAACTCTCATGCAATTTGTAGGATTCAATCTAGTAAGTCACACTCACACAGCTTCCTTTCACATTTCAAGGTTTCAGGTCTTTAACATGAAGAGAAATAGGAAATGTATGTCACCTTACAATTAAGCATTGACTATTTTACAAAGGTGCTGCATAACACAGATTTTCAGATTTAGATAAGAGCAATTCAGATGCTATTCTTTTACTAAGGCCTAATGAATAAAGAATTCTGATCACAGACTGGTTTTTGGTTTTTTTTTTTTAGTTTAAAACATTAGAAAAATTACTAAACTGTAACATGGCTATAGCTAATCCTGCTCAGCATACAACTGACAGTAAACGGCCCAAGCATACTATTACAGCTCAGGCAAATTAATTTGAGAGGAAACATTAAACACCACTTAACTATGTCCAATAAAATAACCTGACCTCTTGAACATCTCTGCATGCATTCGATTTTATACACATAGAAGCCTTTTCTCTTTAATGTTTAAACATTAAATGTCTGATAAAAAGAAAATCTACTAATGAGTAGTCTTGTCACTCTTGAACCAGTATGAAAAGCTCTTGAATTTCTGCTAGAACATGCAAATGAGTTTTTGAGAAAATATGTCCTTGTTCCCTGCCCAAAACTCTGACATGATCTTCAGGATGTATCATTCTATTATGCAGTCTCAGATGCTGCAGCAGTACCTGAATCTGAAAACAGACAACGGCTGGCCAGAAAGATGGAAAAAGTAGGAAGGTAGCTAATATGCTTAATAGCAGTACACTCTAAAAAATTATGCTTCATTGCTTAAGAGATTGTGGGATATTAAAGTGAAATTCTGGCCTTATGAAAATAACATCTTTATCACCAAATGACCACCCAGTTCATTCAAGCCACACAAGTGGCCAGTGCTTACTATTGAATAACAGCTTTCCCTCAGTGGCAACACCTGCTTTAGTTTCTCATCATCCATTTACTGATCTTGACAAAAACAAATAATAATTAACCCTGAGACTTCAGTCTGGTTTTAATTTGGTTGAGAAGACAAAATATTACATATTTTTTGAGGAAGACTGACATATAAAGTGATCACATTAGCTTTATTGACTTCTAAATACAGGTTGAATTGCATGAAAAAGACTGTTTTTCATGAAGGAATGCCAGAAAAAAGTGAGGGTCCTTCCCACAAAGAAAACAGGGAAGTTCAACATCAAAACTGCTCACTGCTCACTGACTACAACTTCTGATACCTCTTTACTGGCTTCAACTATCCTTTCTACTTTTATTTCTCAGCTTTTCATTTAAGAAAAAAATCCCCCATATTATTTTACTCTAAAATGAAGAGAATTATAGAATCCATGTGTTTACAATTACTGTCAAGAATCGAGTTTTCTGCACTACCAAACAGGTGATGTTCCATGCAGGGAAGAAACCGTAACCGGTGCTGTCTAAAGGTAATGTTGCCATAGCGTCAAACTCTACTGTATACAAGTGTTAGATGACTTAAAGGAGAAGATTAGTGAAGATCAAAGAATGCAGAACCCTCAGTCATACATCGTGTGACCTAGCACTCAAACTTTCGTCTCCTCATCAGACGATTAAGCAAATCATCACTATGACACATTCAACATCCACAGTGTGAGAAAGTCCAAGCACGTGTTCTCTCACACTTCTGTTTAGGGTGATTTTGAGCCACCGTGTTGTCTTTATTGATTTTGTCCTGCCTACATTTCAACAACCAACTATATTTGTTATCTATGGAAAAACCATAATAATTCTTACATGGTTTCTGGTTTTCTAATCCCTTCTTGCAAAAATGAACCAATATGTGTTCTTGCACATGTTCAATAATTTAAAGAACAGTTTGAATTTTGGGCCTATTTAATAACAGTATTTGTATTATCTCTGTAATTAATATTTCTGATTTTTTGTTTAACACATTAAATGATTCAAAATGGCAAAGTTTTAAATTAACATTACACACCATTT
>WTXV02044430.1:0-21476 GCA_009823435.2 Nymphicus hollandicus | reverse complement strand
TGAAGAAGTCAGTACAATAGGTCTACTGTACATCAAAGATGAATTTATAAAAGAATATAAAGCTAGGGCTTTCAATAAGTAAAAACACAGCACTGGAGACCTGGCATGAAACTCTTTATAGAATATTAAAACACTTAAAAAAAAGATTTACCCATAAATCATCACTTCTTTATTATTTTTGTCTACACTAATCTTTACAACATTGCCCTATAAACCATCAAATACAGTCCATTTGGAAATCACACCTTTAGTTTAAACAAGGGGTTGCTACTTTAATGACTGCCTGTATTTATGTAACCAATTCATAAAACAGAGAACCCTAACGTATTTTACTTTTGAGGCAGGAGACAATTATTTAAGCCTTCTATTTACCAAGAGCTTCCAGTGAGATCAAGCTTCCTAACTAAAATTAATTATGTTTATAGTTGTTCAACAATACTCCGGATTTATCTAGTCAAATATTTGGATGAGAGTGAAGTTTTTTCACATCTTAAATGCTGTTTTTTTTACATTTTTCCCAATCCTCTCTTTCAGTACACATTTAAAAAAAAAATTCCAAGGCGATTCAAAGCAAGCATATATCCAGTGTATTTTCTCTTGATTATTCCAGCCATAAACAATGCTGTATAAAAATATAGCTTGCTATTTCAAATATGGTTTCCAGACAAAAGGGAGAAGAGGTAACACAGACCGCCACTCTGACATTTGTCATTAAAAGCGATTATTGAATTAGTGAAGTCATAGGCTGTCAATTTTTAAACAAGAAATAAGATGCACCTTTTTAACTAGAGAAGAATAACTTCTTGGAAAAGTTTATGTATTACTATAGTAATATCTGTCACTGAATTATTTTATTATTTAAAAACAATTATTTATGTAACAGGCAATAATTTAAAATCTCTCTAAATAAAAAATCTCTCATCTTAAGATGAACTGAAAAAAATCTTACAGTCTGAAGTAATTCCAATCACAGTAATTTCCACTGTCACCTTAATCAAAGATTCTATGAAACCGAATTATCAAAACACCCTAATGACAGAAAAGCTAGCACACACTTTGCTTCCAATGTTTGACAGCTTGCTGAAGGACATCCTCTCAATTTGCCCACATAGGTTTTAACGCCATTTCTTTCAGCCTTAACACTTACTACTTGTCTCATTCAGGCAATTCATACAACTCCTCTTTTGGAAATTGTACCCCATCTATTTTCCAGTTAATACTTTTAATTTCATTTTGGCAATTAACCTGTTTTCATTAAAATCTGTTAAATCTCCTACTTACTTAAGCTCATAAATCAGTAAAAATTCCAGTCATTAGTTCTACCTTACATAGTGACTAAAATAAAAAAAAAATCCAGTATCAATACCAGTCCTTCAAAGCCCACTTGATGCCTCAAACAAAGCACTGATGATTAGATAATCCCTTAATGAAGTCAGACTCATTGTGATTGATGAAATGGTGTAATTCAATGTAACTACGCTTGGAAAAAAAGAGCAAGTAGATCAGCTTAAGTTAGTGAATTCATTATTGGTTATTTATTGAATTGGTGCCTGTGACGATCTAATATCATTCTAACCTGCAATGCTAAACTGTTGAAAGAAAAAAGTTAAGAACAGCTCTTGGCACCTGGAAGGTTATTCAAGGCTTTTCAAGTAAGTTAAACAGAACTCTAACAATCCTTATTACTCTGCTTATATAACCACAATAAATATTCCAGGAAATACAGCAATGCCAAAACTTCAACTCTTCTACTTCAGTAACAGAGCAACTACAACTTACGTTTTGACCTTATGTTCAAGGCACAAGTACAGAATTCTATTTTTAATTGTAATGTTCTGATAAAAACCAACAGTATTATGTCTTCTAGCCCAACTAAACAATTTTTTATGTCAGTAGAATCAGAGATAAATCCATCAGCTTGAATTCACGTTGAGAAGAAAAAACATTTTCTGAGAAGTCGCAGTCTTACTAACGGAATAATTGCAATTCCCTCAATTAAAGTATATCTGTGGATTGTGAGCCCGATGTATAGATTGTTCTAAATTAGATACATTTTTAAAAGAAAACTCAGACATATCATAAAAAATAACGTTGTTATAATTACTGAGGAAAGATGACGAAGAGCCTATTTTTATCTAAATACTCAAAGAGATAAGGGTTTTATTTCCTGCACTATTAAATGTTCTTTCTAAATTTTCCTTAACTATACTTACTTTTAAAACTCTTCAGATGTCTTTGCAAATAGCATATAATAAATTCCGGAGTACTGTCAAATCTAAATGTGCTAAATTGCTGTCTAGCTTTAGTGGTAAGAAAGAACTAGGAGAGCTCTTCCCTTTCAAGCCTAAGAGCAAAATTAAAAATTCAGTTTCAAGATTGCCTTGAAGAACTGATTGCAACAGATTCCTAGTAATAACAACAGCAAATATATGTAAAGACACAGAAATATTTTAACAGTGGCCCCATTTGAGGGTCAATATTCATTTTTATACATTGTAAAAACAGAGATAAAATTGAAGAAGAATCCAAGAGATCCTCTCTAGCAGGTATCAAGTACTGCCCCTGTTTTTAAAAAAACAGGAAAAAATGGTATTGTGACTGTAGGAAAGTTTTGCTGACTATAACAAAAAATAATTTCAGGATGTGACCTCCCTGTTTCAGAAAGTCTTTAAAAAAC
Source organism: Nymphicus hollandicus (assembly GCA_009823435.2). Lineage (NCBI taxonomy): Eukaryota > Metazoa > Chordata > Aves > Psittaciformes > Cacatuidae > Nymphicus > Nymphicus hollandicus. Next base: position 18,799 of record WTXV02044430.1, on the reverse strand, counting down.
CAGGGCCTACATGTTTTCAGTTTGAGAAGTTACTGGAAGCAACATAAAGCTATTAGGCACTGAAAGACTTGTAATTTTCAGTTTGCATGCTTTTTAAGGGGAGAAGATTTTTTGTTTTGCTCCTGCTCTGCACTAAAGAGGACCAGCATTAGAAATGTCATCAAGATAGCCATACACATTACTAGAATATAACTGCCTTAATTTATCTTCCCATTTACTCCAAGTAGCAGTGCATTTTATCAAGAGTAAAATAAACCTCAGATAATCTACATCAGTAGCTTTTAGTTATGTTTTCAAACACAAGGATTACAGAAATATCTGTTATTAAGGACAAGCATACTCTAAATTACAGACATATACTGAGTCTCAAAAAAGCCTATAAAGTTCTTAGAACATGTACAAGGCATTTCTCATATGTAACTTAGCACATATCACCAAGGACTAAAACATAGTTAATTTATATCCAGACAGAAACTGTTAAAAGTATTTTGTGCTGAAAACTTATCCATTGTAATACTGATGATTCACACTAATTTGCCATAAGCCAAAAAGAATATGGGAAAAGGCAACCATTTCATTCTTCCTCTTCTCTTTAGAGAAAGAGCATCACTGCTCACAGACAGACACGCGGTAACATTCCCTTAAGTTATTTATTCCTATAAATTATGAGCTGCACACATGCTTTTTTTTTGTCTTGGACTGGATGCTTAGCAGATTATTGCCTTTCCAACACTTGAACCTAAAGTTCTTAATTTTATCTGAAACCCAGCTTTAGACCATCATGCTGCCACAAGAGGCTGGGGAAGGAAAAGCACAAATACAAATTTCCTACTTGTCTAAACCCTGAAAAAATACTACCACAATTGCTTCCCTGACTCCAAAGGTCAAATGTTTATTAACACATCAAAACAGGCACTTGTAAACTCAGGGTATTTCCAGTCTTACTTGATTATTTAAAACTCCATCCATAAGTTTATGATAATCAAGTATGGATTGTTATTATAATCTATAAAATCTGAAATCTTACACTTCAAATTCATATATATACATATAGTTCTGGGCTAAAAGGTGGGCTCAAAAAAACTCCATTTACTATAACCATAATATTTAAAAAAAATAAACGCCTAGTATCCCATTAAATTACTGCTACAATTTTACTACCTGTAAAATTAGACAAAACCTAACTATATAGTTTTAAGATTTTTCAATTTGACTTAGATACAGAAATTACTTTGGTTTTAAATGCAATGTCCACTGCTAAACGAACTTCCACACTGTTGGAGAACCTTGTATATCTCTATAAAGCATTCATTATATTGGCTGAACAGCAGGGATGAGTGTGCATTTATGTAAAACTTATATAAGAAAATAATTTATATTTTCAGTGTGTAAGATGTGTAACATCCATGGTACCTAATGGAAAACATCAAAGGAAAAAATGTTTTCCTTCCAGTGACTGGTGTCAAGCAGGTCATATCCCCTTCTGGTACTGAACATCTGTTGGGCGTGAATTAATTTCAGTGGCATAGGTTTCCTTAATGAGCGTTGTGCCAAAATTGTGATACAATGTGGATAACCACCTGCTTTCAATCTGCTAAAATTTCGGCTTTCAAAAACTTTCCATCCATGTTTTTAGTATATCCTCACACATTAGAAATGACAAATGAAATATTAATTATACAACAGCAAGAATTCAACTTAAAACATTATGGACAGGAATATTCATGAATGCCACTGTAATTTTTTATTTTTTTTTTAATTACATTAAGTTTGCTTGCATAAAAATATTTCATTTCTTTGCTGTAAAATAAAGAACAAACTGTTCAACTCCTGTTGAAGAGCCACAATCTCTTCAGCTGTTCAACTACACCATCAAAGATTGCTTGCTTTCCAAAAAAACAGGTTAAATACTGAAGAAAAAGCTTTCTAGGCATGAGCCCCAGTCAGATGCAAGAGAGAGAGGAAGTGCTGGGAAACCTGCTGGTTCTCTGAAGTTCGTTTCAAGGGCAACTGGAGAAATCCATGAGAAAAAAAACACTGAAGACTACCAGGTACATAGACATCATCACTATCTCTGCAAGCGCCTGTGCTGCAAATACTACATTACAGCTGGGAAAACATTGTAGGGATGCATAATTAATGCATCTGTTCTTATACTGTTTTCAATTCATATGCTAATATAGGGCTAAATAAATGACCCTCAGTTTAAGTCACTATGGCCATTACTATACCATGTGCAAATATGAACTGTATTTATCTAGGCATGTTAAATCATATTTACCTAGTATTGGGTCTGAAATCTTTCTATTAATCCGTCTCTACATTCTGTGCAATGAATTCGAAAAATATTGATGAATTTGTCACAGGAAGTACTTGTGAAAATTTCAGGTACTTACACAAGCAAGACCACCAAACTGGAAATTTATAATGGTGCTTTCTAGAATTAACAAAAAAATTGGATCATATGGGACAAAAGCAGCAAAAGGAATAAGTACATCACCCCTTCCAAAAGATAATCCAGAAAAAACCCAACAGATTTTAAAGAAAAAAAATTGAAAATTTTTGAAATTCTGAACGAAAGTGAATCTGCTATTGAAACTATCAAGCACCAAAAAAAATCTTCAGATCTTCAGAAACAGATGAGCTGTTTTCTTTTAAGCAAAACAAACAAACAAACCAACCAACCAAAACCACCCCACCCAACACCAGAAGGTACCATAACATTCTGAAGAATTTTTCTTGTTGTGGGAGGAAAAAGACAAGTTTTCAAATAATTTCAGAAGACACAAGACCACGTTTATTCTTGCTTTTATTATGTGATTTCTAAGCCAGAGCGACTCTGCACAAAGAAAAGATTACAGCAGATGGTGGGAGACCAAGAAGAAAGAGGTAGCAGGAAGAGAGTCAGAAGACTGGGAAAAGGAAAGAATGTTACATTAGCTTCATGACTTAAGGGTGGGTCTTTTTCTGTGGTATACTAGAATATATACATAGATCAAAGAGCATCCCCATCTCTGGCTTTCCTAATGATGTGGTTCATCCCTGCCCCCTTAAAATATGTTTTTTATTTTGTTAAAAAGTATAAAGACTTAACTTGCTTGAAAACACTGGTTTCAAAATTAGTCATGTGATATCCTTTATATATGGTTGGTTTTAAAGTAGACTTAATATGATGACTACTTGGTATTAATGAATAATAAAATTTATTACTATTGGTAAATCCACATGCCTCAAGTACTCTTAATACACCGAAGTTCCTCTGTACTAATAAAAAGAGATTTAACTGCTTGATGATTTTTAGGCGTTATAGAGAATGCAATTCACTGATTTTTTGCCATTTTAATTAAGTGTGGCTTATTTTTTTAAATCCAAGGCAGATTAATAGAATTTACTGAACTCAAAATCACATAGATTAGAAATTGATAGGGGGTTGTTAGAGTTAGTTAGAGATCCTAACATTAGAACCAATTCACTTATAAAACCACAGCAGATACTCAGACTTCTAATACGAAAAATCAGTGAAATAACCCCAACTCAACGTCTTCTTGTCGTGTCCCTCAGCAGTGTTCTACACTGAATAAGACTCTTCCTAACACCCAAACTTGAATAATGTTTCCTTTCATTTTTAATTATTTAACTCCTTGCATATCTCTGTAATTGCTTACACAACTCTAGATGATTCTACTTCAGCTTTTATGTTTGCACTTCTCAAATATTTGTGGCTTCACAGCTCCAAAACATTAATCTTGCAGCCAAGGTGCATGCATTTGACTCTTATGATCCACCAGCTGCCCCACAAATCATAAGCAGAATCCCTAAATATTTTGTTATCTTTGGAATACTGGTCAGCTTCAAAGGGCTGCTTGCTGGAGGAGCTGTCATCAGCCCACATAGTTGGGACCCTTGAGTGCTCACCTTGCTAGAGAAAGAATCAGCAGGGAGGCCTACAGAAGGAGTGCTAGAGACAAGCAGAAAAGGAGTCAAGCTTTATATATTCATAGTTGGATACTTACCACCAGCAGCAGAAACTATTGGCTCTAAAAAAATACAAAGCATTTCTAAGTGTCAAAAAAGATGAACACAGCTAAGTGACAAAGCTAAGATGAACAAAACAAAGCTTCTGATATGCTTTGCCCTTCCTCAGAACCCACAAAGCAGGTATCTATCAGATCACCTGATTACCATCTATGATAAAGTGTCTGGATCTGTGGACATGGGTAGAGCAGTGGAAGTCACTTACCTCAACGTTGGCAAGGCTTTTAATACTTCTGCAAAATTCTTGTACCTAAGTTTGGACATTACAGTCTGGGTGGGTGAAATGCCAGATGGATATAAAATTAGAGGAATGATTGATTTCAGAGGGTATTGATTAATGGGAAGCAGTGTCTGTGTGCAAGAGCAGGGATGCTATCCACAGGGACCTAGACAGGGTAGCTGAATGAGCCAAACAGGAAACTTTGAATGTTAAACAAGAGAAATGTGAAGTCCTCTATCTGAGAAGGAAGAACCTCAGCAATGATAGAAGATACTGCAAAGCAGTCCTGGTGGACATAAGCAAGTGATGTGCCTGGGCAGTAAAGGTGGCCAGCAGCATTTTGGATGGTATACGTAGAAACATGGTCAGTAGATTGAGGGAAGTGATTATTGACCTTCATTCGGCACTCATGAAATCACATTTGGAATACTGTGTCCAGTTTTGGTCCTCACAGTAAAAGAAAAATATCAGAGGGAACCAAGATGGCTGCAAAATCAAGACAGCAATATCGGATGATGACAAAAAGTTTAATCAGATGGCATCCATGGGCATGTGTACAACTACCTGATTGCAGTCCATAGAGAAGATGGCACCACTCTTCTCAAGATGCCCAGTAACAGGATGAGAAGCAATGGACACAAGAAGGAACACAAGAAACTCCAATTAGATATTAGGATTTTTATTTTTTTTTAAACATTTGGGTGGTCAGCTAGTGCCCAGGGAGGCTGTGTGATTTCCATCTTTGAAAGTATTTAAGACTTGACTGAAGCCCTAGAGCAACTTGATGTAATTAGGTGTGCTGTATGCAGGGGATGGAGTATATGAACTCTGTTCAGTCCCTTCTGACCTAAATTATTCCATGATTCTATCCTATCTTAAGCTTTGCATGCTAAAAAGCAAACCAACCGCAACTATACACATATGCATAACAGTGTTTGAACAGACACAACCAGGATGAATACAATGAGATGAATAAACAATTCATCACTACTGACTTTTCCTTTAAATAAGACCTCATACTGTAAAAATGGCTTCCTGAAAACAGGTTAAACACCACATCTTTAAATATGGCTGAACATCTCTTGCCTGCAGGAAATTTACACAATCTAGATTATTATCTTAATTAGTAATAACAGGAGTGCCTAAAGGAAAGCCAAGCAAATACACTCATTGCCTTAAATCACTGTCATACAAAATTCCATTCATAATCTGAGTTCCAACCTAACTTTCTTTTTGTCTCCCAACCCTGGTGCTCAGGCCTTAAATTGCACTAAAGCTTTCCATTAAGTCTGAACAATGACTGTGTATTCCACATGCTCGGTTTTGCTTTTTTTTTCTTTTTCTTCAAAAAGGCTAAGTCCCTACTAGCAATGCAGAATTTTCATTCAGCTGGGCTCCTTCAGAAACAGGAATTTCTGGTAACTTTCAGTAGTCAGATCTATAAAAATTCACATGCATTTCTAAGAGGTTTTTCAATATTTCATATGCAGTGCCTTTAAACTGGCACTAATGCATTAAAAACCGTGAAAAAATTCTGTTCTTGTTCTCTTCTTACATTTAAGCAACTCTTGAATCCTACAGCTTCTGTTACAGTTCATTTCAGTATAAAAGTACACTTTTTGACAAATACTCAACAAAATTTTCAACAAGAATCTATTTCAATCTTATTATTCTAGCAGGCAAAAAAGGTCAATCAAAAAAAACCTAATTTCACTTATGGTCAGTTATCTCAAGAAATGCAAGGCATTCCTTTATCCCCTTTCCTCTTCAGAAAATGCCCATGTACACCATTTTTACATACTTCTGTTTACTGTGTAGTTACTCATTCATTCATGAGTCCCTTATGAGAAACACTGCATGTGATGTGCATAGGTTCTGAATACCCTTGAAAATGAGTAAGTACTTCATGCAAACACAGTTCAGTGGTGTAAATTAATGTACCAAAATAATGTTTATTCAAAAATGTTCTATTTCTTTCAACTTCAAAAAAAAGAAAAAAAAAATTCGGCGGGGGGGTAAAACACTGCCATGCTATCTTGGGGCACGCTCGGAAGACAGGTTTCGTACATTCTGATTTGGAAGTGCAAACTTACTTGGTTTCTCCATTTAATTTTGTACTTTCCCATGGGGAATACAGTTTCTTCCTATTCTTCTGTTAATCATGCTTAAGCATCTAATAGAAATATTGGTGAAAATCCTCAAACACTACAAACAAGAAGCTCAAAATCTGCAAAGAAAATAAGCACTGTGGGTGGGAGGGAAATCTGTTTTCTATGAATTGTCCTGCTGAATAAGACCGTGTTGAATGCAACTGCACAATGAACACTACAGCAGGAGAAACAGCACAGATTCTGTGTATCACTATGACCTGTGCAACAGCCTAGGTAATTTGCAACACTTCAGGAAAGCCTTTGGAGGGTGGTTAACTTCAGCTCAGTTTCTCTCTTAAAATATCAGACATAACACATCCAAAGGTGTTTGAGGAATTGGGTAGTGCCACTGCTGGGGTTTTCCTTATCATGTGTGAAAGGACACGTGTCTGGGACAGTCTTTGATATCTGGAAAACAGTAAATGTAATGCCCATCTTCAAAAAAGAGCAAGGAGGAGGATTCAGGGAACTACTTGATAGTCAGCTTCACTGTAGTCCCTGGGAAGGTGATAGAACACATTTTCACAGAAGTAAATTACAGGCACTTCAAGGGCAAAAAAGTTTTGGGGAACAAATAACACATATCTACCAAAAGGCAAATCATGCCTTCCCACCATCTAATTGCCTCCTATAATGATTGAATCTGGATGCCCTTTGCTTTGACCATAGGAAAGTTTAGACAGAGTTTTCCATAGCAGCCTTGTATCCAGTGTGAACTGAATGGGTAGATGACAAGGCGCGTAAAAACCAAACTGAATCACTAAAATCAGAGAGTAATGGTGACTGTTCCAAGTAGTAGATGAACTCTAGTTATACAGTGACATTCCTCAAGGTTTGATCATGTTTAATGTCTTTATTAAAGACCTTGGCAATGATACAAAACATACACCAAGAAAGCTCACAGATGACACCAAACTGGAGAGAGTTGATACAGCGAGGGGTAGGGTTGCCATTCAGAGGGAGTGACATAATGAAGGAATGGTTTAACAGAAACCTCATGAAAGTCAAAAATAAATGCAAAGACCTGAACCTGACATGGAAAAAATCCCAAAACTAATACAAGCTGAAGGCCAACTGCTACAGAGTAGCTTTGCAGAAAAGAACCCAAGGGTTCTTTGAACACGTGATAGCAGCATGCCCCTGTAGAGTTGAAGGCTAAGCACTTACTGGGCAGCATTAACAAAAGCATAGCCAGTAGATCAGAGGTGACATTTTTACCTTTTATTAGATATTTGTGAGTCCACATCTAGAGTACTGTCTCTAACTCTGAGCTCAACAGAAGAAGAAGACTGACAATAAACCTGAGAGGGCGGAGGATCATCAAGAGAGTTACAGATTAAAGCACAAGATTTATAGATAGGTGGTTTGTTCAGATGGAAAGAGAGAAGGCCAAGGATGGTGGTGGAGTATTGCTGTTTACAGTTACCTAAGCAAGGTTACAAAGATGAAGTCAGCTGTTCTTGGAGATGTATAGTGAAATGTTGAGATGCAATGGATAGATGTTGTATTGAGCAAAACTCTGAATGGATATAAATACAAAAATTTGACAGAGCGAGGGTAGTTAATCACAGGACAATTATCTGGATGGGTGGTGCAACCTCCTTCCTTGGGGATACAGAAAGACTTCATGGAACAATGCACTGAAAAGCTTATCTAGCTTTGACATTAGTGTTTTTAGCAAAAGAATGGTCTCCAGAGGCATCTTGTAGCCTAAAATATGCTTTGATTCTTGGTATGAAATAATTAGTGGGTGTGAAGTACAAATAGCCGCATACAGGCTTCACACTTCATTCACTGATATGTGAGAACAGCAGCATACAACCACTGTATTATGTTTCTCTCTGCTAACTAAAGGAGAAACATGAGGATAATAATAAATGTGCATATCTCAGCGAGATGGCTACATATAGGCACAAAAGACTACAGAACACTGAAGAAAGAACTGGACAAAAAGTAACCAGCTATCAGATTTTATATTTTCACTATAGTAAATCAAGATTAAATTCTATAACTTATTAAAGAGAAGCCACCGCCTTGAACAAGAAATATTCCCATTATGCATTACAGGAGACCTCAATAAATCAAGTGAGATATTAATGAAGAACAAACAGGCTTCTTGGATGTAGTCAACAAAAAAACTGTCTGAAAATATGTAGGAAATTGCTTTTAAGCTTATGCAGTCAAATCAGTCATGCAGCACTTCTGCACAGCGCCAACTCAAAATTAAAATTCTTGGCATCCTGTAAATATTCTGATTCTATCCATTCCACTGAAAATGGGAAAACAGTGCTCCACAAATTACTTATTGAAGATATTCCCATATATACTTATTTATAATGTTCATCTCCAAAAGAGGCCCTGTGTCTGTGAAGTATCCAAGGAAAAGAAAGATACACTGCATTTTTCTACATCTTCCATGCTTCAGCATGGTAATAAAATGCCTTTTATTTCCCTCTATCCTTGGGAAGGGATAAAGGAGCAGGGGGTGATGTGATGCCTAGATTAGCAGATACAAACAACTTCTGGGGTTTTGACAGGATAAGGAGAGAGGAATGTAAGTAGTTTGGCTGCTCTAGAGCATTCCTCACTTCCACCCAGACTCACATGCATGCCGAATCTGAGAGATTCAGGAAAGAAAGAAGAAAAGCTTTTTCAGGTCTACCATTAGCCAAATTCTTTGTAAGGAATAACTGATTGTGTATTCCTCTTTAACTCCCTCTTTAGCTCTTGTTCCCATTTGTGAAGATTTCTCAATGGTCCAACAGCTATTCCAGTGGAATTAGTGTCTTGTCACATATTAACTTCTGCTGTCTTAAAGATGCTGTCAGCCTGACTAGATCCTTAGTTTTGAAGAAATACAATTTTTTTTTTCTTAGGGCAAAGTTTTAACTTTCTTTTCTCATAGATTTTTTTTTATCAGCCCAGAAGTTTAATAAAGTAATAATTAAAATTAATAATTTAATTTAAAATCTGTCACAGTTGGTGACTGGTCTTCAATGCAAACTGAGGTATCGATTTCCAGATAAAGAACGACAAATTCAAAACATACTTGCTGAACACAGTAAAATTGCAGAAAAAAAGGAGACATTAATTGTTCAGAAGATAAAGGACCCTTCATGATGCACTCATCCCCATTCTTACAGAAGTATAAGAATATTCAGAGGTGGACTGAATCTTAGGCACTTGAGTGAAGACAGTTAATGTGAGTATCAGGCATAGAGAAAATTTTATGGTTTACTGGCTTTAGTGAAGTACAGTGTAGCACGTGAACTTATAAGAAGATGCTGAAGCTTCAATAAAAGTTAAAGATAAATGCCAAACAGCCTCGAAAACCTAGTTCAGAATTGATTTCCTTCATTGTTTACATAATTCTCCTGTACATAAGATGTTGTAGAACCACCTTAGTCTAATTTACTGAATAATATTCTTGTTAAAATATCACTCATCCTATTGTTAGAATACTCAGATTGCATTCTAAAGCTGACCAAAGAAACAACAATAAAACTTGTATTTCATTTACCTTTATAATTTTATCTAGATGATGCAAACACCTGAGCTGTGGTACTCTAGAAATCCCAAGAGCAAACCAGGAAAAAACCTACCTCAGTGGTACTACTAGAAGGTTCCAGTCCAACCATATTGGCTTGTACCAGCTGCTGAAGAAGCTGTACTTGAGCTACACTGAGGAAGAAATCCAGGTTTGTTGTTACATTTACCTCCAAAGAGTGACCACACACCAGAATTTCCTGTTGAGAAATTAAGGAAAAATACTAAATAACAGCCATTCTGGAAATAATTTTCAGCTTATATGTAACTGTATTGTGATTCTCTGCTGTAGTCAATGCTTCAATATTGACTTACTATGACAAATTAATACTATATAAAATACGGTATTAATTTGGTCTTTTTAGAGAAAGTAGTGTCTCTGGCTTCTAAAAAAAGGATGTAGCTTATTCTTTCCTTTGCTTTCAACAGTATAACTATTAAGACAAATTTTGCAAGAAAAGCATCTAAGGTATGAGGTCTTGTTTCCATCTCTTGGTAGTACCAAACAGTGGACTGTCAGATTTTGTTTTACACTTCCTTGGCAATAACTCCTATTGTCCTTTACTTTCAAGAAAATGATTTTTTTTTTAACATAAAACCTGCTTAATTTGCAATGAAATCCTGTGTTGGAACTCACTGATAACCAAGCAAATTGATTTCTTTTTGCCTGTAAACCATTATTAAAACCTTGGCAAAGCTAGCTGGATAGCCACTGTTTTATTGTTGTTATCTAGCACAAAAAAAGCTTTTCACCACAGTTGGCAAGCGATAAAAAGATGAAAACCAGAACCAATGCAGAAGGATTGCTTAATACGTAGAAATACTGCCTCTTCTCATCAGAAGGTTGCACAATGTTCAAGCTTTTCATAATCTAAACTAGACATCCCCCTTCACCAGGGAACATCATCCTGGGAACAGGTAACAAGAAGAATGTATATACAGAAGACACTGAAATTCTTCAACATAAGGATTAGTAAAAGTCAGAGATTTTTTTTTTTTAATTAACTTCTATGCAACCCAGTCACTCCCTAAGCTTTCTATTTCATTTTTTACATGAAATAACTTTCCATCTGCCCTTGTGATGACCCTTTATGCAAAGTACGAAGCTGTCATTTTTTCTTTCTATACCCATCAGCTATTACTTTCCAACAATATAAACCTATTTTACATTACAATACACACCTACTACCTTTTAAACTCATGTACCAGTTTTGCTCTTCCCAGGAGGTAGCTGTTACAAGAAATACTTCTTGTGAACAGACAAAATCTTTCTGATATTTTCCCTAAATTAAATGTTTTAAATTCTTGAGCTACAAACTAATGCCAAAAAGTGAGCCAATGCCTTCTGTGTGTAACATGATTCACAGACTAATCACTAACAAGCTGATTCACAGACTGGTGACAGTGATTGTTAAATCTGGAGTACCACGAAGTGTCCACAGTAATGGTTGAAAGTGGATGCTTTGTGGCAATCTGGGGGCTTGAAAATCTGGCTAAAGAAACTCAACTCAACTTGATTACATTTTCAGGTTTCTTTGAGTAGCTTGTGAATACAGTGTTTTGTAATAGCACCTCTTCTCAACACCTTTCCATCACAAATCTTTTAAAAATCCTGCTGGAAATCATTACAGGATCCCCATTTTCTGATTTGCAAACAGGCTTGTCTACCTCTGGACAGGTTGACTTGAATATCAAATGCTATACACAAATTTTTTCTCCAGTAGAGAACGAACATTTCAGCTAGTTACTAAAACTCTTACCCCTCTCCCCCTGCCTCCAGGGTGATCTCTGTATTTGAAAAAACACCGGGACACTGCAAATGATGGAACAGTAAAATTAAGATTATCAACATATTAAAAGTTACGCTTTTTCGGTTCATGCTTTGTACTAACCTCTTGCTGTAAATTCTCTGCAGCATCAATTTTTGTAAAAATAATTGCAGGAGCTGCTGTTATTCGAACTGTGAAATCTGTTAGAATTGGAGTCAAAATCGCTCTCCTTTCCTGATGCCGCCTTATGCTAATACAACAAACAAACAGAAGATGAAATTACGTTATATATTGTTGAGGGGCAAAAGCTTCTTATATTCTTCTTTACATTCAGCATAGGTACAAAACTGCTTCAATACCACTTTGGCACTTGATTGCTTCCTCAACACACATTAAATATCATCTTTATTATAAATCATGATAATTCCTGTCTTGCAGGCAGACTTTTACCTTCATTTCACAGAAAAAGTATGTCTAAATATTTGACTCTTCAACACATCACCAGGCAGACAAGTTTGACACTGCTTCTTCTACTGTTTAATGAACTATACAAAATCATTTGAACAAAGATACAAACTTCATTATCAGCATTTTTCAAACTTGCCTGTGCCTGCCCTTCACTTCATAAAAAGCTGTCCTGAAGCCTGTACAATATTTGAATTCATGGTATGCAAAGTCTGTGGTGAAAATATTTTGCACACACCAACATAACCGACACAAAAATCAAAGACATGAAATATTAAATTAGCAAATCCCATGGAACTCCACACATTAAATTTATAGTAACTATTGTCCACAATGTTTAAAATGCCTTGAAAATTGAGACATGTCAGTCATCTTCAATGTTTCTGTCATTGGTTGTTCTTTGTTGGCACCTTTCAATCTAAATAGTACTTGTGCATTAAACTTGATAATTACATTTGTTTTCCAGCTGGGTGTTTGGCTTTGTTTTTTTTCTTTCGTTTTCTTTTTTTTTTTCCTTTTAACCAAATGCTAAGCCTAGAGGCACAACTCTATTATAGATGGATCACTAATAGCTTATGACAACACATTCCAAATAGCCAGAATCTTCTGGGTCAGGTCAAATAAACTATTGCCACAAAATGCCATCTGAGAGCCTCTGATCAGGGAAAAAAAATAATGTAATGAGATCAAGATGGTGTTCCACCCCTAAAAGAGGATACAGTTCAAATTCCTGGGAGAACCCTTCTATCAAAATAGATAATTCTTTTTACCTAACATCAGTTATAGAAATGCTAAATATCTGCATTTCACCAAGGAGAACTCTAAAAGTCACTAAGAAGTTTTTAGTCTATGGCAAGTTTTCTTATGCTTACAAAATAGAAAGTTATTAACTGTGAAACAATGCAAGCTAAAAGTATACACTAAATTATTCAGATATCTATCATGGTATAAAAGAAAAGACCAAACTACACTGCCATATAGAAGAAGAAAATATATCTATGCAGAATTCTTCAGATATATCTGCATGTCAGTGAGGTATCCCTGTATTTCCTTTAATCTCTCTCTCTCCAGTAGTGGACACATGGTGGCTTGGACATCAGCATAAATCGCACAAGTGAGCCAGGTGCATATACTGTGCAATTAGACAATTAGTCTTTACCACCATCTAGAGTTATCCTTTTAATGTCATTAAACAATAGGGTTGTATGCCTGTCTATACAGAAATCTCTGGACTGCATGTGGAACAGGTAATTAAATCCCTTGATTAAGATTGGTATTGATATATACAGTCTAGTAAAGGTAATGGTTCTGCAACTGATTCTGTTGAGAAGTAAACAATCTCAAATAATGATGGTTTGTAGGCCAAAAATAAATCAAATAGGTATCATAATGTACTGTAATTCCGTCAACTTCAAAAGATTCAAAATCCACAGATGACCATTTATTGCTTAGACTACTTTGATCCTCCAAATTCTACTAACAATTTGCATAAGCGTCCTTAAAACAGGTAGAAAGCATGGTAATCTATAAGGGAATATGAAATATCAGATGTGGGTAGGCCTGAAGCCTTTTCAATTTATTAAGGGCAACAGCATACAGAAGTTAACAGCAGATGCTATAGGGCACAGAGCTAGTAATTACTGAGCACAAGTCTAATAAACTTGTGCTTCAAATGACCTTCACAAACACTGCTGGGCAGGCTGCAAGCTACTGTATGTAGTATGCAGCATGCTTAAGAGCAAGCCAATTACTGAGCTTGAGAAACCTACCATCTTACATTAAAAGCTTTACTTTTGGTCAGCTGTAGTTCTGCTGATCTTTAACAATGTGTTTTAAAGCAAGATTAGTCCAATCAGATACCAAATTAAAAAAGCAGAGCCGTTAGTGGTTAGTGTACATCTTCAACAGAGAAAACGGCCTTAGATTTTGCAAGTTCTACAGATGTTTCTCTCCCTGCCATCACCTTCATTTTAAATTTAAACCAGATGGCTTTCTATCCAATTCCTATTTCCCCTTTTCAATCAGATGAGAAAGAAATGCTTTTGTTTTTGAGGAAAATGAAAGAACTAAGTAGTAGAACTGTTTTAGGAAAGAACACACAACTATACATTACAAAACTTCTACTTGAAGGGGCAGAAAAGTGCTAGTAAGTATGATTGTAATATATGAAACAGAGCTGTAATAGCAAGTTACTCGTTGAACCCCAAACACGCAATTAGCTCTGTTCAATCATTGTTTAAATTATTTTTCAACTCATATATATTCTCATTTCTTGATTTCCAAATATTATTCTAGTAGATACTCAGTACACTGAATATTAAGGCACATTCTCTGTAATACAGATAGCTTGCTGATTTTTTTTTTTTTTAATCATCCTATGTGATATCCCTGTCCTGCTTCCATATTTCTAGTTGGTGAATTTGAAGCTCAGCCAAATCAAGTATTAGCAAAATAATTGTAAGTACAAACAGAAGGCAAACAGAGCACGGTAAATAATGAATGGGGAGGATATGAGAAAGAGCACAAAAGGAACAAAGAAACAAATTCCACTTTGAATTATTAAGTCTTCCACACTGCACCTAAGTGCACCATTAACTTAACACAGGTGTACGCCACATGAGCTTATGAAAAAACTTGATTGTGAAGAGCGTAATGATGGCTCTATGTCTGCAGCACATTCATTCCATGGTTCATTTATGCATCTGTTATATATTTGTCTTGGAAAAAAAAGAAAAAGCTAGTACTTTTAGAGATGTTAAAGCAGTTGATCATCTATACTTAAAAGTACAGCACATTTGAAAGACCATATGCTAACACAAAGCAGCAAGGCAGCAAAGCAGTTGTGATCAGCCTGGAAGTGCCTTTTACTCAGTGCTGAATCTGGGCTGTATCTCTGCATGATCATATGAACGCTGGTTATGGACCACAGATCCACACTATAAAAGCATGGGACAAAAATGGTCTTTGTCCTCAAAGGCTTACAATTTAAGTATAAGAAAAAACATGCTCAAAGGCAGGGAACTACAAGGAACAACTAACAGCACCATAGGCAATGATATCTGTACAGTGGCAAATTGAAAGCTGTCTTATGAGTTTTTATATTACAGTACAGTAGAAAGGAAAGATTTGGAAGAGGACACTGCAATAACTTTGTGAATGTTCACAGGAAATGCTTTTATAACATACAGGTTAGCCTAGGTGCAAGCAAGAAAGTGATTCTTAGAAGATTAAATGCGGCAGCCTTGGTAACTGGTATGATGGGGTCTGATGAGCAGTCAGCACAAATGTGTCAAAATAAATGCAAGAAGACATGTAAAGGGAAACGGATAGATGCAGGAGTCTGGAAGTACCTTAAAAGCAAAGACATATGTAATGATTAATAAGACAAAAAATGTTGTGGAAAGAAGAGAGGAAAAAAGTGAATAACAGAATCTTGTAATCAAAGCAACAACATTTGATTACATCAAATTAAATCATCAGTATCTGATTACATCCTCTCAGAAGCACGTTGAAGTTATATGAGCAGGAAGTACTGCCAAAAGGATGAAGTTGCACTAATTAAGAGATGTGATGATGTGAGACTGGATAAGCTGTGAAAATGCACAAGAAGGACTATCACTTGGCCTTCTTATGGGAAAAAAACATAATCAAAACAAACAAAAAACACTGGCCAGTAAGAGTTAAACATAACCTAGATGTGAAACTTGGAAATGCCTTATTTGATTATAGTTTTTTAATTAATAATACCTTACTGAATCTAGAGTTTGAGCCCTTACATACTGAAAAAATACACAAGCCAGGAAGCAACTCCTACATTCAATACATGAATGACCATCAATAGCTCATTTATGCCATGTAAGTTTACTGTCTACAGAGAGATACATCCTCACAAAGAATTCGGCAACTTCGAAAGGTAAAAACCTCAATTATTAGTGTGGAATACGCCACACAATCAAATAGTTCTCTAGTAGTGCGAGGCATGCAAAACCAAAGATGTTATGTTGGTTAGCATGCTAACTTAGAACTTTGACTTGCAGGTTTCCCATGTAATTGCATAAATCAGTTAATCCCTAACTCACAAATGTATTAGGGTATCTAACTACTAGCAACACCATCATGCCTTAAACCTCCAGCTCCCAGTGGGCAAAACAGTTCCATTCTTTCAGTTCTCTGAGGTGTTGCAAAGACACATCGTGGGACACACAGCATCATTATGAGGACTATCTAATGAGCAAAATCAGACAATGAACAAACATACAACATCTGGCTGTACAGAATGGCTATTGTTATATAATTATGGCTCAGTAAAGCTAATTTTCATCTTATTAAAAATGCCTTGCAACATTTCTTTGCTGTGGAGTAATAAAATAGCATATTCCATCGTACTGAGTAAGGCTTTGTACAATATGAACACACCACGACTTCAGGAACAATAGATACAGGAATTAAAATACAGGAGTGAATATAAATGTATTATTATATAAATGCATTATATTCTAAAAGATTCACAAGGAATGGCCATATTTCCCTACAAATGGATCTACAGATCAGTTTTATCTGGTCTTTCTTATTAGAACTTTGCAAGCTACACTTCAACTTTCCAAAAAGCCTGAAAATGAAAACTATTCAAAGAAAAATCTGCAGGAAACCTTTCTGAGGATCCTTGCAAAGCCAGAGTGGTATTTTGTTCAGTTTTGTACAACAGATCATTGGCTCCCTGATGTACTCAATGAGAGTCTCAGAGCTGTTCCAGATGGTGGTATGCCAAGGACAAAACTGTAATGCAGTATATTGCCACACTCAATTCATTACCACACAGAGAAATAATGCTTTTAAGCTCAATTAATTTTTTTTAAAGAGAGTTTATTCAGGCTGCAGGAAGCAGAAGTTGCTGCTGGGAGCTGTAGGATTGTACAGGGACGGGGGCGAGGCCTCAAGAGAGGATATATTTCTTTATTTCCTTCAGGGCTGTTGTTTTTTCCATTGAGAGGAGGGAGAGGGAGGAGGAGATCTGCAAGCTGAAAAAGCAGTTTTCAATCAAGAAAAGTTCTTTTGGTTAAGTACTCCCAGTTCCCCACATGCTGTTTGGTAAAGGGAATAAATGTGGACAGGTTTCATTTGTACATAACCTTATTAGAGCTGTCTGACTGTTTCCAGTATTCTTTTTATATATTACACCATTAGGGAGCTTTTTATAACATCTACAGTGAAGTATAAACATTTCATAATGGAAAGAGTTATGATCCCTCATACTTAATACAGTAAAGCATTTGGATGTTTTTTTCTAAGAGACGGCACCCACGCTACCAGAGTGCTCCAGTACCCCCATTCTTCTTGAGGTGACCTGCAGGAGCACAGAAGGCATCACACCAGCACTTCACAATAGCCCCCCCAGAAGAATTTTACACTAAAAACACCGAAATATTCAACACTTAGTCTCAAAGCAGGACTCCTTGCTTTCCAAATTACAATGTAAAAAACAAAAAATTCAAACCCATGAGATATTAAGTATTAGAAACACTGAACTCTGAAAAAGTGGTGGGAAAATGTGAAGGATTGACTTCCTGTGTAAAGATTGTTAAAGCATTTAAACGATAAGTTATGTCACAAGCTTTCACATCTGTTTGTATATCCATAGACATTATATTTAGAATTGTTTGGTTTTCATGCAAATTTTTAAAACAAGCCCAAATTTCAACCCAGTAGGCTAAATTACAATATAGTCTTTTTCACAATTTTTAGAACTTTAATAAAAAACAAATACACTAATACTTTTAGGCATAGGAACAGTTTTCTGTAAAGTAACTGTATGACTGTATGAAATACATGGATATAGGTTGGATTCCACACTGCACCACACAGCACCTAAGAATTAAAAAATGAGGGAAACGGATCTCAAAAAAGAATCTTAAAACCCAGTGAACCTAATAAACCATAACACTGGGCCTAAACCATAAGTAAAACCAAACAGAAATATATTAAAACCAAACAAAGAAATTAACCCTAAAATAACTCAGTAAAAGTCATTCATTATGTTCCAGGTTAAACATGTCCAAGGAACTTAAAGAATTAAAAAAGAAAAAGGTATCACAAATAGGTCAAAGAATAAAGCTTCTGTGGCAGTTGCAGGAAATCTTAAGATAAACTTCACCCTGAAACACTAAGCACCATGTAAAACACCATCCAGCCACCCTCTTGGTGCATGCTGGAAATATCTCAATGGATGGCAGGGTTCAATGTAGGTTCTTCCAGTTCTCAGCACACCACTTCCACAGATCATAAAATAAACCCAGATGCAGCAAAACTGACTGCCAACTAAAAGGCAAAAATGCAAACATCCTGAAAAAGAACTGTCGTAAATGTGTAAAATTTTAAGCCAAAAAGATGAGAAAACACTCATAGTTTCTCTTTAAACAAATTCAAGCTGGAATTAAAATACTGTATTGCATACCACAAAGGGAAAGCTAATTACAACTGATTGAGATTAAAACCCAAGTAGAAGATTCATTCAAAAGCAATTTCAAAACAAACATACTTGTTTGCCAAAGATGTTCTGATAAAAGTTCATTAAGGCCAATTACTGCCAAAACCAAGACCTTATCAACAGTAATAAA